>APFE030212459.1:26675-61888 GCA_000404065.3 Pinus taeda | reverse complement strand
TGAGGGTCATTTGGAAAAAATGCCACAGGCGGATACTCAATTACCTGAGTAAGATTGATTTTCTCACTGGTTGAAGTTCGGAAAGAGAAAATTGATTCAGAGGGACAATTGCAGGTGATACAAAGAGAGGGCATCAACACATTCAGAGAGTGAAAGGTAGCAAGATGCAGAGCAAGAACAAGGTGACGCAGAAAGAGGTAGCGCAGAGGCAGTTTGATGCATAGCCTGCGTGGGCAACTTGATGCTAAGCCTAGGAGAGCAGTTTGACGTAGAGAGGATCAGAAGGATCCTGAGGAAGAAGAAGTGATTCATATGGGGTAGAACTTGTTCAAGAAGTGTCTGTAAAACTTCTCATTCCTATTTTGCTAGTTGTAATTTTGCACAAGAGAATTTGCTGAAGAATAATAAAAACCCTCATCTACTGCACCGGTTTTCCCACATTGGGTTTTTCTGGGGATGATTGTCCAAAAATAACTGTGTCATTGTGATTGTATTTGTGCCAGTGTATTTCCTTACATTTACTTTCTGCAATGTATTAATTGTGAAGGCTAGAGTAGAACATATTTTGATATTTGTTGTAAGAACACTATAGATAAATTATTTCTGAGGTAATAAGTAGAAGAAATAATATTAATCACTACAGTAAGATTTATATTTAGAAATTTTCATAGATATCCTTATGCCTAAAAGAGTGAAATTGAACGTATGGTTACAAAAATTCTAGAGGCAGGTATAATTCAACCTAGATAAAGTTATTTCTCTTCTCCAGTAGTATTGGTGCACAAGAAGGATGGGTCATGGCATATGTGTCCAAAATATGGAGAACTCAACAAGCTCACTGTTAAAGATAAATTTTTCATTCATGTCATTGATGAACTGTTGGATATACTACATGGAACAATTTTCTTCACCAAGATGCATCTTCGTTCATGATATCATCAAATTATAATGAAGACATAAGACATTCCAAAAATAACATTCAGAACTCATGAAGGTCATTATGATTTCTTTGCCATGCCTTTTGGCCTTACTAATGCAACTTCCTATTGACAGTGTTGGAAATCCATCAACCAAGGGATCTCCCCGATGTGAAGTCCCAATTAGACCTCATACCATTTAGAGTAGGAGCCCCATCTAGAATATTGGTGCGGTTCCCATGTATCTTAGAGATATTCCTTGGCTCTAACTTTCAACAAGAGGGAGTGAACATGCACCTTTGAAAAGTAAGGGGGTGTGCTTGGTGAGTGTTCAATCGTATGTGTGTCAAAGTTATTTCACTGTGGAGGGGAGGAGAAGTGAGCCTCTAAGAGAGAGGTAGTAGTACCACCCTAGTAGAAACACACATGAACAAGAAGGGTATGTGCAACATCAAGCGGAATAGTCCACAAAGATGTGACGGCCATTGAAACCAATATAACAAGGAAGATCTATCTAATATCCAGCGGAATAGTCTACGAGGATGCAACAACGATAATAGAAATTATAGCACATTCTCAATATGATAAGTACCAAAATAACCGAAATAGTTCAACTACTTTAGCACAGATGAAAGAAAACATGAATTACAAACATTCACATAATAGTCTTACAAATATCCATAATCCATGCATGAAGAATGTGATGGCCTTGAAGGCTTCAGTTATTAAGTAAAACTTCCAAGACACATATATACAATGAATATCACTAGCTCCAATAGTGGAGCATTGGAGCCACTCCTTGCTCCTCAAAAGCACTGATTTGTCTCTCTAATGCGTTGCGGGAGGAGCCAAGGTGAAAATTCATTTTCTCATACAATGAGGGTGTATATATAACTAGGAAGTGATGCTTCACCTTGTGACTCTTTGACTACCCTCACGACTATTTGACTTCCTATGACTTTTCAACATACATGACTCTCCATATTCTAAATTTGTTGCTTGGACTTCCACTTTATAATACATTTCGAATAGGTAATTACATAATCCACAATATTGATGTGGCATATGATGACTTGTGACAGAACATGACATGACACTGATGACATGGACTGCATGAGGATGTGACAGTGCCAAGTTTTCCTTCTTGTTTCTTATTTCTTTGTTTTTTCTTGAACATATGGTACATGTTATTCTTTTTCCTCCTCCTTATGACTTAAATATGAGGAATGTTCCACGTGATCTTGATCTTCTTCTTCTGTTAGAGTCTGATGTTAATTTGCCTTCTCACCTATTGACCATCTTATTTCTTCAGCTCCATATGTGTCTTCTAGCATGTCCTCCTTCTCCATCTCCTTCATCACCTTTCCATAGCATGATAGAGTTCCTGCATCTGCAATTCACTCATGAAAAGATGACATCAATATGATAAACCCCTAGTCTAGGATGGTGCACATTGATCCACTGGCTGAGCTAGAACCGGGTGACAGGCCGAGAAAGAGGCTTAGGAACTACACAATTGTGCAGCTCAGGCAGTCAGGGGTGAAGCTTGAGCCTTGAGACTGCGTAATGCTCAGTTCAGGATGGGCTGAGGAAGAAAATTGTGTAGTCTGGGAGCTTAGGATTACAGGCTAAGGGGATAGGCACTAGATCAACTTATTTCACAATTATAGAGGACAAATGAGCCCAAGTTACTACGCAATTACGTATTTCAAGAGCTCAGGGCTGAGGCTTAATCCTTGAGACTGCGCAATACGCAGTTTAGGCTAGACTGGGGGAGAAAATTGCGCATTTCTGGGAGCCAACGAGGTAATTTGAAGGGATGGACACTGAATGAACACACTCCATAGTTTCGGGAGACAAGGGAGGCTTATCTATTGCGCAACTGCACAGTTTAGAAGCTCAAGGAATGAGCTTGTGGCTTGTGATTACACAGTGCGCAGTTAGGGCCAGGCTAGGAGAATGAATTGTGCAATTCTGGGAGGCAAGGTCAGACTTGAGCACTGAAGTTGTGAAATGCATAGTTCTGGGCTTGAGCACTGAAGTTGAAAAATGCGCAGTTTTGAGCTTGAGCACTGAGGTTGTGAAATGTGCAGTTTAGGGCTTGAGCGCTGAGGTTGCAAAATGCATAGTTCTAGAGGGCTAGATGAGGGTAGGTTGCCAGGAATTTTTCAGAATTTGGGTTAGTGTGGGACCAAAGAGACTGTTTTGAACAATGATATGACTTGACTATGATCACAAACTTGAAACACTTTGATGACACAACAACATAAATCATCTAGAGCACGTTAAAAACATATTTCCCTCAATGTGATAACTTTACGACAAGTGCGACACTAATAGTAATATTTGCGACAACCATGACGAAACTTGTGTGACATGCTTAAAAGTGTGACTAGTGTTTACATGGTTAGTAGAATGCATTCACACAAAGATTACCCTTTGAAACTACCAGAACAATCATACATGCATTGTGTGTCAGCTAACACGCGAAAAGACGACAATTTCTAAATGTGAATGACTCTTGCGATATGTGAATCGCTAATGAAAGTAACACATGCCAGAGAAAATATAACATGAAAATGCCACTAATTAAAGTGAAAGAAAGTGAAATCAACAGTTGTAAACATGAAAACAACACTCGTGAAAACAAAGGTGCATGAAAGCGACAATTTGAAAAACTCACGGAAATGGAAGTACGAATGTAGCTAGAATGTGAGAAATTGTCCTTGTTAGTGTGCACTAACTTTCAACATGGGTTGGACATCACACATGCATATTCTTGACGAAACATGCTATGCTTTTCCAAGCTTGCATAAAGATGCACTCATGAACTTATTGAGGAATGAGCATGTGTGAGCAAGTGACTTCAACACTTCTTATCCAAAAGGGAAGCCTAAAAGCATCAACTAACCAAGAATTGACTATGGAACGATCGATGGCAAGATCCACAAAAGGCTCCAAAATTTGATTGTATGCAAAATTTTGGAGGGTGTTTTTCGCAACGACAACACTTGGCTACACACTGGTAGAACTCCAACTTCTCTGCCTTGATCAATTCTTTTTTGCAGGGTCTAGTTCTTCATATTAAAGTATTGACTCATCATTCAGATTACCATGAATTCCTAGCTTACCTCGTGCATAAACATAGTCCACTTCATTCCTTTACTCGGTTAAACACAAACATAAGATCAGTGGTCACACAATGTTTTGAATCAGGGTAGGGTAATGAAGTTCACGAGCTTTAGATTTTTAGAGTATAGTTTTTCATATCTAGCGTTTCTATGCTACCGGCAAGCTCAATCATTACCTTCGCGAAGTCACTACAGGAACACAAACATTGCTCTGCTGCCAGCGAGCCTGGACAGTGCCCCAGCAGAGTTGTTTATTTCACCTCTTTGTGTAGGAAGCCTTTCTCTTCTTTCACCTTTAGTTATTTATTTAAATAGGATTGTGCATCGACACTTATTTATTTGTGGGTGGAAGATGGATCTTGACTTGTTGAGAGCAAGAGAGGTTGTCCCTTCAGAGAAGCATATGTAATACCCCTAATATTGGTTTTCTCTTTTATATTTTCCCCTTGTCCTTCTCTACTTGATTGGATTAGCTTGAAAACACAGAAATAAAGCTCGAGTGCAGGGATGAGGTTTCCAGAATAGACATGGAGGTCATGGTTCAACACAAGGCTTTCTTAATGCAACGATCACATTTTCTACCAGAACATCATTGACCAAAAGATGTAACCCAAACAAGGAAGAAGGACGAAGAGTTACCCAAATTTTGCAGTGTTACAAAGTCCTTTTCTATTTTTCTACATTCCATTATGATCCAACAAATCATCTTCATGCAATGTCTTATTAATGGAACAAAAGGGAAAAGACAAAAGACAACAAGAAAGCAAAAGAAACTAAACCAAATCATAATGCAAGAAAAAAGTAAGAAAAGATAAGAGAGACTAAAGATAATAAGCACAAGATGAATCCAAGAGAGGGAAAACTAGAATGCAGCTAGTCCTACTCCTAACCTAACAACTAGAAGGTCAGGGTCACATATAATGAAATTTCTAGAGAAGCCACCATAGTTTTTCCTGACCTGCATCCGCAAAGATACAAACAATTAAAACAGGTATAAAGTAATGTGCAACAGAAAAGATAAAAACTTGAATAACTTGCACAAAAATTTGAAGGTCTTTACTATGGGTAGACAGATGTGTCACAACCACTACTTTCATCCAATTCACATTCTTACCTCTCTGATGGAAACCATAATTAGACAAACCTCAGAAGATTGTCCCATATGTGTCTCCATCTGTACCGAAATTCTTAGCAAGATGAGGAAATATCAAAGCTTTTTATTTGTGACGGAGCTTGCCAGGTAAGACTTTTCCAACCATTCAGCAATTGGATCGTAAAATTCATGATGATCCTCTTGAAAACCCCGAAATATTTGAAAAGATGAATTTTCAATTATAGGCAAGGGATTACGATGGGAATCTTGTGAGGGAAAACAAATCTGATCATATTCTGCAGTCATGTGAGATATTGAATGATGAAGATCATATGATGTAAAACAATTGTCATTCGATGTGTTGATGGAAAAATGATAAGCTGAATGAGAGTCATCGGAGATATAATAATGATCAGATGAGTTGATTAAAGCATCAAACTGCCACTTTGTAATTAACCAAAATAAATCAATTTGGACATCACTGCAAATGCTCTAAACAATTGAACCAAGTTCCTCGCTAGCCAATTGTGAAAAACCGTTTTCTTGAAATTGGTGACAAATTGTACAAGCACCATAATCATCAAAAGAATTTAAAAGGGGTGTTATCATAACAAATACATGAGACCAGTCACAGCATGGGGAATGGAGAAGAAGTTGGTTAGTGTGATAACTCGTGTATTCATTATCACTCAAGAGGATTTTAGGTGCGATGAAGGGAAATATTTTCAATACAACATTCACAGGAAGAACCAGGGGCCGACTATTAAGGAATGGATTTGATAACCACGATTCCTTTGGCCAAAGATAGTTCTTGGAATTATTAACTTCACAATTCCATGACTTTGTGAGAGATACACAAACCAAACTCGAGTTTTATGAGAGGGATTTCATAAAAATGAACGAATTGAAACAAATTCTTGAATTCGGACATAAATAAGATCTTGAAAATTTGAAAGATTATACTCGAAATACCAAACACTTTTCAAAAAGAAATTTTCATCAAGTGAAACCATGCAAAGAGAAGGATTGTGTAGGAAAAACAATATTTGACTTAGTTCTAGGGGCTTACCATAGTCATGAAATCCTGACATAACCATCAACGGAAGTTGAAGTGCCTCAACTCCTTGGGAGGTCCTGAAACTTTCCAGGATTGTAAAATCACATTTTGAAGATTGAACCAGATCATGCATGGTTTGAGGATAGGTTCTACCAATGTTTTCAATAAGACCACTTCTCACTGGATGGAAACCATCTTTGTCATTGGTTTGACCAGATTCTTCAACTTCAACAACTAGATTACTCAAGTCAAAATATTCTTCTGATCATAAATTTGAAGATGAATGAATCGAGGAAATTTCATGACCGAGTTGATTTGAAGAGTTGCGTTCATGCAAGAGAAGATATGTTGAGGGATGGAAAGAGTACTCAATGATTCAATCATTTTCATTTGCATCATGGATAATCTCACTACCTTGTGTCAATTGAGAAGATAACTCATTTAATGAAGAACTTGAAGAGCTTGGAATATCCCCATCGCAAGTAGATGCATCGCATACGGTAGAGTACAAGGGATAGTGAGATGAAGAGGAAGTTTCGATAAGCACATCTTCTTTGACTGAATCAGATTCTTGGTCTAAAGTAAAATATTCATGAGAAACCAAAATATCAGTTGATACACCTAGGCATTCGTGATTGCATACATCAATAGAGTTATCATCATTATAATGATTGTTTCCCAATACTACAAATTGATTGAAAGAATTAATTACATTTGATTCACTACCAAGATTAACAGACTGAAAATCATCTGGGAATGGAAGCGCGTCATCTTCACATGGAGGATTTTTGAAAATAGAAGAAATATTGAAAGCATCTTCAACTTCTTTCTCCTCTACCTGTGTAAAGTGACTGCCTTGTATCTGATCGCAATTTGAACCAACAACGTGAAAATCGAGAGAGTGTGAAAGACTAGATGGCGGAGAAGATTGATCAGGAAGATTACAGTACAAAGAGTCATGGCATGTAGATGATAGAGGATCATAGAAATCTAGATCAAATTGGAGACTAGAGTTATGAATGAGGACATCATGTTGTGGAATGGGGAAGTTAGTCTTCCCCATGGGCTTCATGAGCCATTATGGGATTTCTTCCATTGAATCTGAGTCATGAGAAATAGAATAAGAATGAGAAGATGGATTAGGAATATGATTAGAAGATCTCCCAACTTTATTATCATTGCAAGGAGGCACCCTCATCAGAACTAGAAAAGTAGGAGGACAAGGAACAAAAGAAATAGTAGGATCCTCCTCTGAAATTAGGGGTGTCTCATGGTTTACAAGGGTTGAGGAAGCAGAAACATTAGGTGGTTTGGATTCACCGTGCAAAGAGATATGAACCGAACACTTGAACTTTTGTTTAAAGAAATCCCAATCCGTATTTTCTTTAGGAAATTCATAGGAAAAGTTAAGGAAACGATTAGAGAAATCCTTAATTGATTCATTAGGCTTCATTATTAGTTAATTAATTTGTTTAATAACATCACGATAATCATACCTATCAAATGTTTTATGAAGCTCCATTGCAATTTGGTCGAATGAATGGATTGAAGCAATGTGTAATGTATAATACCATCTCTTAACACAAACTTCAAATGTGAGGGTGGGCAATCTAGCCATAACATCCTTGCAATGTATTCCATTAGAAAGGAAAAAATGGACAACCTGCAATAGATCTATACGAAGAGTCAGTTCAACCTCTCCATCAAACTTAAATTGGGACAAGTTATGGAAAACTTTTGTAGGGATGGTAAGATTAAGCTCTTTCGAAAAACATCTCGGGATTATGATTTGAGGAAGAGCCATTTTGTATAGGAGATTCAAAACAAAATCAACGGGCACAACCTGTCGTTTGGCCCTCCTTCTAGCACCATTGTTGACGGTGCTGGAAATTCGTCAACCAAGGGGTATCCCCGATGTGAAGTCCCAATTAGACCTCAAACCATTTGGAGTAGGAGCCCCATTCGGAATATTGGCCCAGTTTTCATGTATCTTAGAGATATGCATTGGCTCTAACTATTAGCAAGAGAGAGGAGTGCACATGCACCTTCAAAAACAAGGGAGGTGTGCATGGTGAGTGTTCAATCATATGTTTGTCAAATTTATTTCACTATGGAGGGGAGGAGAAGTGAGCCTCTAAGAGAGAGGTAATAGTACCACCCTAGTAAAGACACACATGAACAAGAAGGTTTTGTGCAACATCGAGCGAAATAGTCCACAAAGATGTGATAGTCATTGAAACCAATATAACGAGGAATATCTATCAAATATCTAGCGGAATAGTCCACGAGGATGCAACAATGATAATAGCAATTACAACATATTCTCAATATGATAAGTACCAAAATAACCGAAATAGTTCAACTACTTTCGTGTAGATGAAAGCAAACATGAATTACAAACATTCACATAATAGTCTTACAAATATCCATAATCCATGCATGAAGAATGTGTTGCCCTTGAAGGTTTTTGTTATTAATTAAAAGTTCCAAGACATGTGTATACAATGAACATCATTAGCTCCAATAGTGGAGAGTTGGAGCCACTCCTTACTCCTCAAAAGGACTAATATGTCTCTCCAATGCCTTACGGGAGGAGCCAAGATGAAAATTCCTTTTGTTCATACAACGAGGGTGTATATATAACTAAGAGGTGATGCTTCACCTTCCTTGTGACTCTTTGACTACCCTCATGATTGCTTGAATTCCTATGACTTTTAAACTTACATGACTCTTCAAATTGTGAATTTTTCCTTTGGTCTTCCACTTTACAATACATTTCGAATAGGTAGTTACATAATCCACAATAATGATGTGGCATATGATGACTTGTGACAAGACATGACATGACACTAATGACATGGACTACATGATGATGTGACAGTGCCAAGTTTCCCTTCTTGTTGCTTCTTTCTTTGTGTCTTCTTGAACAGATGGTACACGTTCTTCTTCTTCCTCCTCCTTATGACTTAAAGATGAGGAGTCTTCCACATGATCTTGATCTTCTTCTTATGTTAGAGTTTGATGTTCCTTCATCTTCTCGCTTACTGATCGTCTTATTTCTTCAGCTCCATATGTGTCTTCTAGAATGTCCTCCTTCTCCATCTATTTCTTAATCATCTTGCCATAGCATGATCGAGTTCCTACATTTGCAATTCACTCATGTCAAGATGACATCATTCCAATAAACCCCTAGTCTAAGATGATGCACATTGATCCACTTACTAAGCCGTAACTGGGTGACAGGTTGGGGAAGAGGCTCAGTAACTGCAAAATTTCGTAGCTCGGGCAATCAGGGGTGAAGCTTGAGCCTTGAAACTATGTAATGCATATTTCAGGCTGGGCTGAGGAAAAAAATTGCGTAGTTTGGGAGCTATAGATGACAGGCTGAGGGGACAGGCACTGAATCAACATATTGTGTAGTTCTAGAAGAAGGATGAGCCCAAGTGACTACGTAATTGCGCAGTTAAAGAGCTCAGGGTTGAGGCTTAAGCCTTGAGACTGCACAGTGCGCAGTTCAAGCTGGACTGAGGGACAAAACTACACAGTTCTGGGAGCTAGTGAGGTAGGATGAGGGGATGGACACTGAGTGAACACACTTCGCAATTCCAAGAGACAAGGGAGGTTGGGTTGTTGCACAAATATGTAGTTCAAAAGCTTAGGGAATGAGCTTGTAGCTTGTGATTGTGCAGTGCACAGTTAGGGCCAAGCTGGGAGAATGAATTGCACAATTTTGAACTTGAGCACTAAAGTTGTGAAATGCGCAATTCTGGGTTTGAGCATCTAGGCTGTGAAATGCACAATTTATGGCTTGAGTACTAAGGTTGCAAAATGTGCAGTTCTGGAGGGTTGGATGAGGCTAGGTTGTCGGGAATGTTTTTAAATTTGGCTAAGTGTGGGACCAAAGAGACTATTGTGAATAATGATATGAATTGATTGTGATCACACACTTGAAACACTTTGACAACACAACAACATAGATAATTTGGAGCACGTTAACAACACATTTCCCTCAATGCGATAACTTTACGACAAGTGTGACACTAAGAGTACACTTTGCAACAACCGTGACGACACCTGTATGATAGTTCTTAAAATATTGGAAATGATTGCAACTGATGTTTACATGGTTAGACCAACTCATTCAAACAAAGATAACCCCTTGAAACCACCAGAACAAGCATACATACATTGTGCGCTAGCTAACATGCGAAAAGACGACAATTGCCAAATGTCAACGACCCTTGTGATATGTGAATCAACAATGAAAGTAACACATTCCAGAGCAAAGATAACATGAAAATGCTACTAATTAAAGTGAAAGCAAGTGAAAATGACATTTCTAAACATGAAAACAACACGTGAAAACAAAGGTGTGTGAAAGTGATAGTTTGCAAAAATCGCCGAAATGGAAGTACGAATGTAGCTAGAATGTGAGAAATTGTCGTTGTCATTGCGTACTAACTGTCGACATGGGTTGGACATCACACAAGAAAAATATTGATGGAACGTGCTATGCTTGTCCAAGCTTGCGTAAAAGAATGTTCTCATGAACTTGTTGAGGACTGAGCATGTGTGAGCAAGTGACTTCAACACTTCTGATCCAAGAAGGGAACCTAAAAGAATCAACTAACCAAGAAGCGACTATGGAACGACCGATCGCAAGATCCACTGAAGACTCGAAAATTTGAGTGTATGCAAAGTTTTGGAGGGTTTTTGTCACAACAACAACACTTCCACATTTCAAGGTTTAATGAATTCCACTTTCCTCCTCAGAAAATTTATGTTAATATTTTTTGATGATATACTAATCTAAAATAGGTCTTGGAAGGATCATGTTCAACATGTTGATAAGGTGCTCAAATTATTTGAGGAGAAACAATTGTATGCAAAAACTCCCAAATGTTTATTTGGGGTACATGAGGAGGATTATTTGGGTCATATTGTATCTCATGAGCATGTTAAGGTAGACCCTAACAAAATTAAATTCATCAAATAACGGAAAATCCACACAACCTTAAGGCATCTTAGAGGATTTCTTGGATTACCAAGGTATTATTGCAAGTTTTTTAAGAATTATGGGAAAGTAGTAGCACCTTTAACAACATTACTAAAGAAAGATGAACTTTTTTGGACTCTAGAAGCAACTAAGGCCTTTGAACATCTTAAAGAGGAAATATGTCGAGCTCTAGTCTTAGCAACACCAGATTTCACAAAAACCTTTATTATGGAATGTGATGCCTCAGGAAATGGAATTAATGCTATTTTAATGCAAGAAGGAAGACCCATTGCTTTTGAAATTCATCTAATCAAGGGAAAGAATTTATACAAACTTATTTATGAGAAGGAAATGTTGGCAATACAACATGACCTGAAGCAATGGCATCCTTACCTAATGGGAAGACACTTCAAGATAAAAAAAAATCATGATAGTCTTAAATACTTCTTAGAACAAATATTATCTTCAAAAGAGCAACAAAAATGGGTCACAAAGATGTTGGGTCATGACTTTGAAATCATCTACAAAAGAGAAGAAAGATGTTGTTGTAGATGCACACTCAAGAATGGATGAGGATGTGGAGGAATTGCTCTATGTCATTTCCATTATCCAACCTAATTTAATAAATTAAGAAAGGGATGAATGGAAGAATGATGAAGAAGTGTGGACACTCATTCAAAAGTTGCAACAATATCTTAGTGAATTTGATAAATTTATTTGGAAAAATGATTCACTATGGTACAAAGATCGCTCATATCTATGTAAGTACTTGCAACTAAAAAAAAGATTCTTTTGGAATTGCACACCTCTCTTATAGGAGGGCACTTGGTATTTTTAAAAACTTACCACAAGTTCAAGAAGGAATTTTTTTAGGATGGCCTTAAATCTAATATTCATTTTTTGACAGAATGTTTGGTTTTCCAACAAAATAAAGTCGATACAATTAAGACCTCAAGTCTTTTACAACCATTAGTCATTCTAAGTTAGCATTGGGAGGATGTCCCAATGGATTTTATCACAGATCTACCCAAGTCCGAAGGAAAAAGTGTCATCATGGTGGTAATTGATACACTTACCAAGTATGCACAATTTGTGCACTATCTCATATTTTCAAAGCCAGCACAGTCACTACTGCATTTGTGGAAACAGTCCAAAAGCCTAATGGAAACCCAAAGATTATTGTAAGTGAAACAGATCCCATTTTCACTAAAAACATTTGGACAAAACTATTTTCTTGCCTTGGTACTCAATTTGCTCATAGCTCATCTCATCCTCAATCTGATGGGAAATTCGAGATATTGAACAAATGTTTGGAAGGATATCTTCATCGCTTTGTATCTGATAAACAAACATAATGGGTCAAGTAGTTACCTCTAACAGAATGGTGGTATACCACTTCCTTTCATACCACAACAAAAATGACCCCATTTATGGCGCTTTATGGATGACATGCGCCATCCATCACATTACCTTTAAGACAAAATACTAAGGTTCAAGCAGTGGAAGATCACATCGAGCATCAAAAATAAGTTCTCCAACTCTTAAATGATAACCTGACTCTGGCACATAATCGAATGAAACAACAGGGATATCGGCATTGTAGTGAAAGAAGTTTTGACATGGGCGATTGGGTATTTTTGCAGCTACAACCATGCAAACAAATGTTCCACACGAAATCTAAGAAAGATAATAAATTATCACCCAAGTACTATGGTCCTTACAAGGTGTTGCAAAACATTGGTATAATGGCATACAAATTAGAGTTTCCTCCATCTTCACGAGTACACTTAGTTTTCCATGTTTTTTGCTTAAAGAATGTTATAGGTGACAACCTCCCAATTCAAACTATATTGTAGAACTTGACGAGGAAGGAAAAATCATATTATAGCCTAAAGAAATCACGAAACAAGAGTATGACTGCTACAAAATCGATCAATTCTAGAATATCTCATTAAGTGGAAGAACTTACCTGTTGAAGATTCGAGATGGGAGGATGAGTATTTTATACAAAAGCATCCAGAACTACTCCAACATTGAGGACAACACTTTTTTGAAGGAGAGGGGCATTTTGGGTACCTATAATACTAATATAGCCCCTATATTGTTATTGTTGTGCCCCATAGAAGCCCACAATTGTTATTGTTGTGCCCTTATATTATTATTGTTATGTAGGCCCTAATTATATTTTGACCCTTTAGACTCCTATATATATCAAGGGGGGCTTTTCATTTGAATCATCGAAGAATTGTTCATTTATGTGATGTAAAGGGAGATTGCCCCCTCGAGGTGCCTTATTATCAAGTAGTTGATCTATCTTTTCTTATGTTTATGTGTTATTTTGATCTGGATACATAATAGGGGCTATATATAGTCATTTCACGAATGAAAACACATTAAATACACATTTAATTCTATGTCATAAAAGGAGTTGTGACAACGAACTAAATTGTGAAGGTGTGATGTAATGCACCGCAGGATTGCGATGAACCATTGAATTTCCCAAATTTTCTACGTTGAAGGCCTTTTATCTATGAAGATTAGGGGTAGGAATAATAAATTTAAGGGTTATATTATATAGATGTTTAAGATTTTAATGAGGGGGGACCTAAAATGTCGCTCTTGTTAAAAAAAAATAGGGTTGTTGTAGTGGCTACAATAATTGGAGAATTGTCGATAGGATCTTAACATCTTTGGTTTAGCCTTTAATTATGATAGAGCCGAACATGTTTGAGAAGTATTAATTTGATTCAATGGGTTACCACTTGTTTAGATGTTGATCACGGTTATATATTTTAGTCTCTCTCTTAGCTATCTTGGTCTTGGTTGATAACACACTTATTTCAACAAAAGTCAAACACCAAAAACTTTGATGGGGAATGGGGAGATTATGCAAGTGGGTTTAAAATACTCATAATTAAGATGATTTTATGGTGTTGCTCCATTGTCAGTGAATGTCCATAGCCTCAATGAAGTAACTCAAGGAACACGAGTATTGAGTCGCTGACATCAAGCGTCCATAGCCTTGATGAAGTTACTTGCATCATGCTTATGTGCGAGAAGCCTTTATCCTTTTATTGATTTTATTTGCATGTAATTTTTTGCATTATTTATTTTTACTTTTGATTCGAGGGTGGATGGTGGATTTTAACTTAGCTTTTTGAAATATATGGTTTGTTCCTTATTCTTCAAAGACTTTTAATATTTTTTGAAATGGGTTTGCTCACAATCGCACTTTTCTCCCCATCTCTTCTCTAAACAATGGGTTGACACACTAATGCACATAATACATTCATTAAATACCAATCACGTTGCAAAGAATCTGTTAAAGTTTTAGGATTTACCAGCTTAATAGAGTTCTGCACAACATCCAATTCTTATTTTCCATGTGAACCATGTAAGCTCATGTAGATGCTTAAGACTTAACCAATTGATAGAGATTTAATGTCGACCAACTGATGAAAAATTACTACAAGCCAATTCAAGACATTAGTAGAGCATCATTTATTTGTTTAAATGGGTGAGTTATTTATGTAGAAAACCCAATTATTTATGTACAAGGTTTTCAGATTTAATGCAAAACAAAGGAACAATATGGCAAGAATAGAAAAGAAACGAGAAGGCATGATTCAGAATATGTATAATTTAAACAACTTAAGGAGCTATCATTGAAAATAAGTTTTCATACCCTGGCCATTTACAGGGAGGGACTCTATCTCCCCGTGTAAGGTTTGAAATCAATAAGTGTTGATGCCAAGTTTCTCATGGATAAGGAACATACCAAGCCAGAGGGGTTGGAACTTGATATGATTTCCCTTATCTTTATGGGGTTTATCCCATTTCAATACAAGGTCCCCTACTTCGAATTCCATATTGCTTGCAAACTTTTTACTGGACCAATTCATGATTCTTTGCTGATGGGTGGAAAATTTGGAATGAGTCTTTTTCCTTTCCTCTTCAAGATTAAGCAGAGTATCAATTCGACTTTGAATAATAGGGCAATGTCGGCCACGGGAATCTTGAGAAAGTTACAAGGCGGGAAGATAAAGGTTGGGAGGTAGAACAACTTATTTCTCATATACCAAGAAATATGGTGAAACTCTACGTGAAGTTTTAGGGGTCACGTTGTCAACCCACAAAGAATTGGATAAAACGATATGTCCATTGTGTTGTTGGTCGACCACTATTTTCTTAATAATTTGGATTAAATTCTTATTTCTTGACTCTGCTAAACTGCTTCCATGTGGATAATAATTAGAAGTATTCTGTAAAATGATACATTTATCCAAAGCAATTTCAGATAATTTCATTGATGATAAATAGGAAGCATTTCTAAAAACAAAGGGATATTGGAATTCCAAACCTGCTAATGGTGTGGTGTTCAATAAATTGCATTATCGCTTGAACATTGATTTTTTTTAGTAGTATGGCTTTGACCCAACATGTGAAATAATCCATAGTAGTGAGAATATACCAGTGTTGTTTGGAAGAATGCAAAAAAATATCACTGATAACGTCTAAACCCCATTGTTAAAAATGTTCTTCAACTTTAACTGGTTGTAGCGGAGCAATTGATCTCTTCTTTCTCCCTGCACATTTTTGCATACAAGACATTTCTTGGTGTAAGCATGCGCATATAGAGTAAGCCTATAATATCATGCCCGAATGATTCTATGTGTTATGGTGTTACTAGTGAAATGACCTTCAACCGCACGATCATGAATCTTGTGATTCCAATCATCTTAACAAGACTCCATTGTGATGTCTTCTAAAAATAATGTCATTTATCAATTGATACTGAGTTGATTTGAGTCTGATCACGCGCTTCTGCTTTTCTGATAAATCGGATGGCAGGGTGCCATGTTCCAAACACCACCTTAATTCTTTATACCAATATGGTTCAATAATGGACCTATGCATAGAACCTATATTATACATTTCGATTTTATTATCCCAATCTTCATTGCCTTATGCTTTGGGGTTGAGGGCTTGTGCATCCAATTTACATAATGCATGACCTTTGATAGTATGTGCAAGTTTGAATTCAAGGTCATATTCTTGTAGTGAAGTCATCTAGTTCCTCCTTGTTCTCCCAACTCCTTTTGCACGAATAATGTTGTAACTACAAGATGGGGAATGATTACCTTGAAATGGATTTTCAAAATGTAAGGCCTAAAACGTTTCACTACTCTAAAAACAATGTAGGCCTACTTGTCAATGCCTGAATATTTTAACTCAAATTATTTCATACCAGTGCTCATTAAAGATGTTGGTCATTCATTTCCCTACTCATCCTTATGTGTCACAATGGTTGTAAGAGAGCAATCAGAGGCGAATATACATAACATGAATTCTTTATTGAAGTTTATGTTGTATAAGGTAGGATTTGTAGTGATAGCTTACTTGATATTCGTGAAAGATTCCTTCTCTTATTGATTCCATATGAATATATAATCCTTCTTAATCATATCCTACAAAGGTTTTACAATCTATGTAAAATTTGAGATAAACTTCTTGACGAAGTTGATCTTGCCCAAGAAGGATTGCATAGATTTTTTACTGTTAGGATATGGAATTTGTGTGATAGCCTTCACTTTTTTAGGGTCTACGGTGGTTTCATTTTTGGCAATAATATGCCCCCAACAAAATTGCTTTAGATACTGCAATGGTTCTCTTCTTTGGGTTCAATGGTATTATATACTTACGACAACATTTGAAAATTTGCTTGAGATGGCATAAGATATATGAATGCCTCTTATAAAACACTATGATGTCATCAAGATATACGACTATGATTTTCCTGTTCAATCCTTTGAATGCTATGTCCATGGCACATTGAAAAGTAGGCCTAACATTCACCAATCCAAAAGGCATGCGCCTGTAAGCAAAGGTAGCCCATTTGGTTTTGAAAGTTGTTTTCAGGATGTTCTATTTAGAAAACAAGACTTGATTATATATTGAAAAACCATCTAAAAGATAAAATAATCCGGAGCTTGATATTATCTGAGAAATATACTCCATAGATGGTACATTGTAATTATCTTTGTTAGAGGCTCGATTTAAATTACGAAAATCCACACACATACTAATTTCCCTTGACTTCTTTCTTATAGAAACCAAAATAGATACCCAGATAGAGTGTCTCACTTTGAAGATGATCTGTGCATCCAATAATTTCTTCAACTCTCTTTGGATAAGAGGTTCTAGAGTCAAATGCACTTTTCACAGCTTCTACTAGAAAGGCTCGATACTTTCTTTGATAGGAATGACATGCTAAAATATTCGGGTATCGTATGTCTTTTGATCATCTTAAGTCTAAGAAAATACATATCAATAAATATTGAATAACTTAATGAATTCATATCATTCTGCTCCAGTGCAACAGGTACCAAGATTTACATACTTGGGATCTTGTTTTGTACTAAGGTTTGTTTGTTCATGCCTCAACTTTGAGTCTTGATGTTGGGGGGTCTTTTAAATCAATTCTGCAAATCATGCAACTTTTCCAACATGACCACTCCTTTTGGTATCATATTTCCTTTATGCATCTTCATTTCATCCACTAAATATTGCTCATGCTTGTCTGCATCAATAGTGGCATATTTGAATCCAAATTTATAATGAATTCTACGATTTGTTAATCATCATTAAAAACATGAAAATTGGTTACACTATCTGGCATGGAAGGTTAATAAACCATTTCAATAGAAAATCACCCCTCAAGGGAGTAAAATGGTTGTTGTATTAGCCTAGGTGTCAGCGACAACGTTTCTATATCTAAGGACTAGAATAATATTGAAATTTTTAAAATATGAAATAAGTTGTCATACCTCTTGCTGGTAGTTTTTCAAATGTAGAGATAAACAATGAATAGTGTTTCATACCTGCCTAGTGATGATTTCATAATCACCAATGACCATGATACATTCTACCTACAAATCTGTGGGCTTCTTCAATCCAAAAGTCAAAGCCTCATATTTAGTTATATTATTGTGCATCCAAATTCCAAGTGGCATGAGATAAGATATTTATTATTCATTGGGCCCAATAAGCTGCAACTTGCACCAGATTTGTCCTAAGTTTTAGATCCATCATAATAAAGAGTCAAAATATTGTTATTTACAAAAGTATTACTATCTAAAATAAGGCAATTTACATCTATAATATAGTTTTCATTTGCACCAGTGGAGCTACAAGGAATGAGTATGTGATTGTCTATTTGATGACACTAGTGATGGTTGGGACATGTAACAACCAAAATCTTATTCCAAGAATAAATTTCCTTTAATGTCCCAAACAAAAATTATTGGTTCATTATGCCCTTCCAACTCTGTAATGGTGTACTTCATATGAGATTTGTTATCCAGGCTTATTTGATTATTCTTGCCTTTGTAAGGGATCCACAAATGGGACTAATCGATTTGCAAAATATCCTTGTAGCTTCTTTAACCAATCTCTGCTTAATAAAAAACCATATGCCTCAAGTATATGCACTACAACGATATCAATAACCTAGTGAATCTTGTATCTGACGATAACCGAATAAGCACATCATTTAGTTCACCAATCACTTCCACTTTGTTTCTATCCAGATGTATAATTTTAGCATTGGTTTTCTCTAGGTTTGCAATTATTTTCTTGCAAACTGACAAAGGCATAAAATTCATTGAATCATTAGAGTCTACTAAAACATTATGCATATTTTGATTGAAAATCTCAAATGTAAGCAAGAAAGGTGGTGTTTGAGATGTTAAGTGAGCTCTGATACTCGCCTCATTAATTATTTCCTTGTCACAATCTATTGAAAACTTGACTAAACTTAGAGAGGGGTGTGAATCAGTTTAGTATATTCATGGACATTAAAATTATTTTCATTAATCTCATTAATTGATACATAACATGAGCATCCTAACAAATAATAACCATCATATGAATATGTGATCAACAAGTAATAAGCAAACCAAGCCAAATACATGAACACATAATAACAACACACATTGACACCAGATATATGTGGAAACCCATAAAGGGAGAAAACCACGATTTTATTATTGTTGTGATGCAAAGGCAAGCTCCTACTCCTTATTACATCTAATTTTCTGTAGGCCCCAAACTACAAGAGGTTGCTACCTCCATTTTATGCAAGTTGCAACTTGCAAGGAAGCTCCAACTCCCATATGTTTTTTGTAGGCTACAACACACAGAAGGCTCCTACCTCAACTAGCTCCAAATGGATATTTATAAAGCTTCAACTTGAAAGGAGACTACCATCCCCTTATGGAAACACGAAATAACAATGTATTGGTTTACCTGGTCATAAGCTTTTCATATCCCCATCTTCATTTCTGCATCTTCTTCCCTACAAATATGCTTCACATCAACTTCATAAGTGCCAGGTAACTAATGCATAATAGTTCAATAAACTCCCACACATTCATCCATTCTTTAACATCACTTATGCCTTCCAGAATCACATCTTTTATAGAGATATATTTATGGTTGTTTGTATCCCACATAGGAATATGAAGTGAATAGGCTTGACTCTTTGCCTTCCACTCATTCATTTCCAAAACCATTAGATCTTGAATATTAGAACAAAAATAAATAATTCATCCAATATTAATTTCAGCCACATGTAATCATTAAATGAATAAACCTCATGCCAACATCAAATACCAATATTTCTCATTAATGCATCACAACAATATTTGCCTTTGCCTTTGCCTTGGAGCCTTTCCTTTGCATCACAACAATTAAGCTTAATGAACAGTTTTACATCAAAACAAATTCTTTAATATAGTAATCTCTGCAACATTATCAAAACATTTTAATGTATCACAACTCCTCCTCCTTCTTCTGCTCCTTTGCCTTAACTTACCGCTTGCCTCTCCTTGTGTTGTTGTTCTTTGTGCTTGTTGCTCCTTTGTTTGTCAATTTGCAGCTATAAAAACATATGTCCACCTCTGCTTATTTGGCATTAATTGCAACCATGCATGCTTGTTGTTTCTCCTTGCATGTTGTTTCTCCTG
Source organism: Pinus taeda (assembly GCA_000404065.3). Classification (NCBI taxonomy): domain Eukaryota; kingdom Viridiplantae; phylum Streptophyta; class Pinopsida; order Pinales; family Pinaceae; genus Pinus; species Pinus taeda. The sequence goes on along the minus strand of APFE030212459.1, from coordinate 41,668 downwards.
CATCCCTTGCTACTCCTTGTGTTTCTCCTTTGCTTACTACACATTTTCCATCAATGAAAATATTGCCAACACAATATATGGCCTTTTCCAATGTTGCATTAGTAGGATTAGTCAATGTTGAAGCAGACTTACTCTATGTAGCAGGAGTTTTAAATGTTCTAAGCATCAACTCTCTTTGACGTGGAAGGTTGCATAAATCATAGAGAATAACATTTTATCTTGTCTTCTTCATGTCCTCAATCACATTATATTCTATCACATTTCCTTAGACCTTATTTTTGTTTGTGTTGGTTGGAGATGGAGTTGGAGTAGACATCATGGTTAATTCGAGTGTTCTTATACTTGCTTTGGCATTCCCCATTTTTCTCTTGGTTAATTGAGTGCTCTTAGCTTAAGAAGTGGGATTTTGATTTCTAGTCCTAGGAGGAAGTATTTGTCTGAGAAATGTTTCCCCATCTCCCAAGGACTATGGTCAACCACTATACCTCTACTTTGTAATTAATAAGACTTAGGAGCTTTAGTCAGTTGGGTCTCTCGAAGTGAAACTTCTCTTATAGTCTGTGTCTCACGGTCAACCACCACATCCCATAACAACATAGTCGACCCCACAGTAGAATCATCATATGTTGGAGGTGATTCTTCTTCTAATGCTTTCTTTGTTTGATCTTCAAGGTATTGTTGCTCCAAAAATTAATTAATTACAAGTTTCATCGAATTTATCTACTGGGGACATGTCTTCTCTGAGTGGCCAACTTGATGGTATGAGAAAAAGTTATCCATTCAATGTTCTTCAACATTCAAGTTGACATTTGAGCTTTTAGCTGATCTAGCTAGAGTGTTATTGTTATGCTTATGAATGATCTAAAAGGTCAATTACTTGAGGAACTTTCTTCGGCGCTTCTTTTCAAATTTACCACTTCATTGGTTAACTTATTGACCATTTTAAACCCACTTTCCAAGTCATTGGTTTCTTTTTCAGTAGACTCACTTGTGGTTGATTGGGGCTTCTTTCCACTACTCTTTGATTCTTCTTATGAATGATGAACACCAATAGAGAGAATTTGTTTTTCTACTTCTAATGATTTAGTAAATTTCTCCATTAATTTGGCCTTATGTGCCCTTTTAACCAACAATGTATAAAATAAACTAGGGATGAAGTGTAATATTCTACAATCATTGCATCATGAGGGGCAATATTAGTGGTAAAAATTATTCAAGATGGTAGTGAATCTTTGGTTTAAATCCTTAAACTTTTTCTTTTTATCCATCTGTAATGTGACTAATTCTCTTAATAATGTGCCAAGTGTTTTATCTTCATCGAACTTGCTCATAAACACCCTTTGGAATTGATCCCAATTAGTAGTAGAGCCCGTAGGAAGATTGTAGTACCACATGGAAACATTATTCTCAAAGGGAAATGAAAACAATTTACATACCACATCTTCATGACTGGCATGGATTAAATGCAATTCCAATTTGTATACATGATCTTTTGTAGTGGTAAATTTATCTTAATCAAACTTTGGAAGAATCTTCTCGGGATGTTAGGGAAAGTCATGTAGAACATCTTGAATATTCAAGGCCCCTTGAACCATCCATGCAAGTTGACTATTGGTCATTACGTTATCTAAATGTTATTCATTGTTTGAGTTGTTAGTCTCTTCTTACCTTTCAGAGTTGTTACCACCTTGTGACTCTTCATCTTCCTCATTCAAAGGAAAAAATAGATGAGGTTGTTCAATGTATTCGACTAGATCTACGAAAGCCAAATCAACCAAATCTTCAATAGAGTCTACCAACACACCTTTAGAAGTTGTTGGTTTCACTACATGTCTATGTTGTAATAAGCCAACAATAGGAAGTTTACCAATTTTCTTTGTGTAAGCATGGGTGAAGGGTCTAAGAGATCTAAAGTCGTTAAGTGAGATCATATATAAATGTTCACTACTCGTTGGTGTTGATTTTTCATGATTTTCTAGAATGATAATTACTTCCAATTATTTCATAATTAATTTATCTTGTGTCACATTCTGTTAATTTTGTAGCTCAGTGAAAAATTCCAATGGACTAGATTCCTCATTCTAAGAGGACCAATTTTGAATTTTGAAGCATTGGATTCAGATAAGGGAAAGTGAAATTTTGAAGTGAATCCCATAATGTGACATTTGATCCTATTAACCTAGAGGACTAATTGTCCCTCCTCTAATGCATATAAATAGAAATCAAGGAGTTCATTGGGACATCATCATCACATATCATGTATTCTTCATTTGGAGCTTCATTCTATCTAAAAATGAAGGTTTCACAGGAAGTGTGAAGTTGCCATAGGAAGTGCTTTCATAGGAAGTGTGAATTTGTCACAGGAAGTGCGAAGGTTTTGCAGGCAGTGCGAAGGTTTCGCAGGAAGCGCGAAGCTGTCACAGGAAGTGTGAAAGTTTCACAGGAAGTGCGAATCTTTCACAAGAAGTGCAAAGTTGTCACATGAAGTGCGAAGGTTTCACGAGAAGTGTAAAGATGTCATAGGAAGTACACAGGTATCATAGGAAGTGTGCATGAGGAAAATGAAGTGCATGGGTGTCTTTGACCATATTAGATTATTGGCACATCTTTTGGATATTGGTTGGTAGATTTGTTGAACAAGTCAAAACTTTGACTTTGATTATTTTTTATGGCTTTGGGCTCATTGTACTCTCTATTGAACATTTTATGACAATATAATAGAAGAAGAATTTCAAATGGTTTTCCCCCTTGTGGGGTTTTACCTTAGTCTTTGACCAAATAAGTGTCTCTTATTGATGTGTTGATTGTCTCCTATTGTCATTACATTTACTATTCTATCTTCAATTACTGAATTGAATTGGAAAGAATTAATTGTTTTTAAATTACTTATTGAAGAAGTGAATTGGGCTAAAGTGATTGATACAGCATAGAGAAGAGTGAAAATTAACATGGAATCAAAGTTAAGGTGGAGGACGAGCCCAAAAGGAGACAAGAGTTGAAGCAATCATCTTTGGAAAAGTTAAAGGAGCCTATCTAATCAAGTCAATATATCTACCTCTTACTTCAAGGAAAATGAGAAGTTGGGTGACTCGTCTAACTTTGTTGCTTGGAAGATTAGGTTGGAAATCATATCAAATGAAAATGATGTCTTGGACTACATTCAAGAAAAAGTTCCTGAACCTCTAAAAAAAGCTTATGTTGCTTCCAAGAACAAGTACAAGAAATGTGAGTTGAAAGCAAAGAAAATTATTTTCGATTGTTTGCAAGATCATTCATTTACCTATGTTGGAAATTTGAAGTCTAAGGATATGTATGATAAGATGGTCGACGTGTATGAAGTCAACAATTTCAATTAAATCATCTCCTTGAAATATCAACTCAAAGATATGAATATGAACAAAGGAGAATTTGTCCAATCCTACATTATGAGGATATATCGTCATAGAGATCAATTGCAAAAAGTTGGGAAAATTATGCTTGACAAGGAGTTGGTGTTGGTAACTCTTAGAGGTCTCCCTTCTATTTGGGAAAGATTAATTACCACCATAATAAACAACAATAGTTTCCCGACATTTAATGAGATTGTTTGAAAACTCAGTCAATAAGAATCAAGGATGATCTCAAGAGGCAGGATACAAAACCATGAAGAAGAAGTGTCTGCTACTTTTGTCACTCATAACAAGAAAAAGAAAGGAAAATGAGGTTCATCAAGTTCAAGCAATCTTCCTCCTTGAAATTCAAATAGAAGGAATAGAAGAGACAAATAATAATTTCACATCGAATGCTACAATTGTCACAAGAAAGGTCATTATGCTTGAGATTGCCCTGAGAAGAACAATGCTCCATGATACAACACTAGAGGCAATCATAATAGGTTTAATAATCACAATAGAGGAGATGACCAAAGGAATGATCGTAATGGAAGAAGAAGAATAGATGCTCCAAATGATTGTGAAGAATACTATTGTCATGAAAAGAAGTCAAGAAATACTAGGTATGAAAGTAATGTAACTACTAATCAATCTGAATATATCCTTCTTTATGCACTTTCTAGTTCCTCTCCCTTGAATACTTGGGATAGTTGGTTGGTTGATAGTGGGGCCTCTCATCATTTCTCGGGGTATAAGGAGGTTCTCTCTAACTTGGTAGAGAGGGAGTCAATTTTGAAGATTATTCTTGGAGACAACTCCACTCACCCTGTTAAGGGCTTTGGTTCTAATAAATTTCATTTGGACTCTAGGGAATCTGCTTTGCTTCATGATGTGATGTATGTGTTGGGGTTCAAGAGGAATTTGGTATCTATATCTACTTTAGAGGACAAAGGAATGAGAGTCACCTTCATCAAAGTAAAAGTACTCATTTGGCCGATGGGACGCCCTATGTTAGATGCTTTCACATTGGGATCTAGATTTGAAGGACTCTATAGAGCCACTAGAAGACCCCTTCTAGTGATGGTCCATGACATTAATCATCAAAGCGAGCTATGGCGCTGAAGATTGGCATATCTACATTATGAAGCTCTTCCAAAATTGCAGAAGTTGGTATCTGGGATTCCTTATATTCAAGCTCAACATGATGTAGTATGTCCAGGATGTGCAAGTGGAAAGAATACGAGGGGACCATTCCCCTTTAGCAAGAATAAGACGAATGACATCCTCCGACTCATTCATTCTGACATATGTTGACTGATTCCCGTAAATTCTCTAGGTGGCCATCTCCACTACATTACCTTCATTGGTGATTTCTCAAGGAAAACATGGATATATTACTTGAAGCATAAGGATAAGGCCTTCGATTTGTTCAAGTACTTCAAAGCTTTGGTCGAAAATCAAACAAGGAAGAAAATTAAGATCTTCAGGTCTGACAATAGTGGAGAGTACATTTCAAATGAATTCATAGATTTTTGCAAAAAGGAAGGTATCAAGAAGGAAACAAGTGTGCCCTATAGTCCTGAACAAAATGGAGTGGCTGAGAGAAAGAATAGGTCTATTGTAGAAGCTACCCGAGCCATGCTCCATGTTCAAAATTTGTCAAAGTTCCTTTAGGGAGAAGCAACAAATACAACGGTATATGTTCAAAATTGGGTGCCTCATCAAAAATTCGACAACAAGACTCCCGAAGAAGTATTCATGGGTGTCAAGCCCGACATTGGTCACCTCTGTATATTTGGCTACCCCATATATTTCCATATGCCAAAAGACAAAAGAAATAAGTTGGAAGCCTCTGGAAGAAAAGGTATGTTTGTTGGGTATTGTGAAGATTCCAAAGCATTTAGAATATACATTCATGGTCAAAGTAAGGTTGAAATTAGTAGGGATGTAACATTCAATGAAGATGTTTCCCTTGGAAAAGCACGGGACCTTCCTCCGCCTCCTACTCCTGAGAAGGAAAGTGATGATATGGATATTTTGGAAGGTCCTTATGTGCCTGAATTTGAGACAGACATTGTTGATGATCCCATGGATCCCATGGGCCCCTTGGATCCTCCTCCTTGTATCCCCCTGCCAAGAAGAGGCCACTTTGGCTTCGTGACACATTACAGGATGTCGAGAGACTCATTCCCACCAAAGGGAATTTTAGAGAAAGAAAGAAGTTGTGCAGGTATCAGGGATATGTTGTAGCAATGAGAAATATGATTCAAGTTGAGCCTCACAACTTTGAATAAGTTGTCAAAGAACAAATCTGGAAGGATGTTATGGTCGAGAAATATAAATCAATTGTGAAGAATGACGTATGGGATGTTATGTTAAGACTGAAGGGGAAATCTGTCGTGACTTCAAAATGGCTATTTGAAATCAAGCATGGAGTCGTTTGAAGTATTGAGAAATATAACACAAGGTTCATGGCAAGAGGATTCTCCCAGAAATAGGGAGAATATTATGATGATATATTTACTCATGTGGCCTGATAGACCACCATTCATTCAATAGTTTCCCTTGTCACAAGTCAAGTATGGACCCTTCATCAAATGGACATTAAGATAATATTCATCCATGGCATGTTACAAGAAGAAGTTTACATTGAGCATCCACAATGATTTGAAGTCGAGGACCAAAATACACACGTTTTCAGGTTGAAAAAGGCATTGTATGGCTTAACACAAGCCCCCAGAGCATGGTATACCCATATAGATAGTTACCTGGTGAAGCTTGGATTCATATGAATAAACTTCGATCCCAACCTCTAATTCAATATGGTTTAAGGTATGCCATTGATTTTAGTTTTATATGTTGACAAACTATTTCTGACAAGTAGTGAGCCCATGATGATCTAGTGTAAGAGGGAGCTAGCCTCTGAATTCGAGATGAAGGGCCTTGGACTCATGCACTACTTCCTAGGCCTTGAGGCATGGCAAAAGTATGGTGAGATTTTCCTTTCAAAGGAAAAATATGTCATGAAGTTGTTGGAGTGATTTGGTATGACAAAATGCATGTTCGTGCCCACACCAAAGAAAATAAATTTCAAGAGGCTATGTGGAGAAGTTGCAGGACCAGATTTGGTGAATCCATCTAAGTATAGACAGTTGATTGGGACTTTGGTGTTCTTAGTGAACACCTGTCTGGACATATGTAATGCAATGAACACCCTGAGTCAATTTATGGCCAAGCCTCTCCATGCACATTGGGTTGCTACCAAACATATTTTGAGATACATGATTGGGACGATCACCCTTGGTCTGAGATATTCTACCTTAGATGCGGGACTACATGGATATACCAATGTTAACTAGGCAAGAAATGTTGTTGACAGGAAGATCACTTCTGGATGTTGTTTTAGCCTTGGATGTGTCATGATATCTTGGAAGAGTAGGAAATATAAGTTTGTAGCTTTGAGTATCGTTGAGGCAAAGTATATTTCCACTGGCATGGCTAGCCGCGAAGTAGTTTGGTTGAGAAATGTCTTTGGAGATCTATTTGAGCAGGTCCTCGACACTACTATGATATATTGTGACAAGAAGAGTGGGATTCGATTGACAAAAACTCTCATATTTCATGACAAGTCCAAGCACATATAGATCAAATATCATTACATTCGAGACATGGTGTAGAGAGGAGATGTTAGACACTATCACATATCGACAGATGAGTAGATTGCAGATATTCTCACCAAGGTGCCGAAGGGAAAGTTGTTGGTCTTTAGAGAGAAGCTTGGACTGATAGATGTGACCCCTCCTGATAAGGGGCTTCGTTGATCAAGAGATATTCCCCCCCTTGTTGAGTTGCCAAGGTGAGAATGGAGTGTTGAGGGCTCCTAGGGTTGAGGGATCTTTGGACAATAAGATATCTCCCCTATTTGTCACCCATAGGGTGTGTGTGGTACTTGTCCATTTTGATAAGTTGGGTATCTCCCCCTATCTTGGTCTAGGAGAGTATATCCCAGTTGGCATCATACCCACAAGTTGGGCTTGCTAGGATTTTCCCTCCCCACCTGCCCAACAGGTTGAGGAGGCTTGTGGGTGTGTGATCCTTATCTTTGGTAAGTCAGGTATCTCACCCAAACTAATATTATGATGCAGGTGTTCTACCACATGATTCTTTAGGGTCATTGTTGGGAAGATCAACAGGAAATAGGATGGATGTGATCCTTACCTCTTATGTTCAAGTGGTATCTTTCTCGTTGATTTCATAATGGGATGGTTGTGATCCTTGCTTGGTAAGTTGCATATCACCTATTGCTCGATATAGGGTGGAAGTCGTATGCTCCCCTGTGAGATGACTTAGGGTGAGTGTGTCCCATAGGACCTTCCCCATTGTAAAAGACATGAGGTGACGTGTCCCATATGACCCTCCTCATCGTCCCTAGAGGGTGGTAGTTGTAGCTCCCCAATGATTCTTCTTCTTTAGATTCGAGAATGTTTCAGCTGATAGAGTTGAGTAGAGATGGGACATGATTTGGTCATGGGATATTTGCAATGATCACATCATGTAGCTGGAATTTCTCCCTAACTGAGAGGGAGTGTTAATTTGGTAGCTCAGTGACAAATTCTAATCATTGGACTAGATTCCTCATTCTGAGAGGACAAAATTTGACTTTTGAAGCACTGGGTTCGGACAAGGGAAAGTGTATTTTTGAGGTGAATCCTACAATATGGAATTTGATTAGGTCAGCCTAGAGGACAAATTGTCCCTCCTCCAATGCCTATATATACAAATCAAGGAGCTCATTTAGACATCATCATCACATATCATTTCTTCTTGTTTTGGAGGTTCATTCTATCTAAAATTGAAGGCTTCACGGGAAGTGTGAAGTTGTCATAGGAAGTGCTAAGTTGTCACAAGAAGTGCAAAGGTTTCATAGGAAGTGTTAAGTTGTCATAGAAAGTGTGAAGCTATCACAAGAAATGTGAAGTTGTAACAGGAAGTGTGAAGTTGTCACAAGAAGTGTGCAGGTTTCATAGAAAGTGTGAACTTGTCACAGGAAGTGCTAAGTCATCACATACAGGAAGTGTGAAGGTTTGACAGGAAGTGTGAAGCTATCACGGGAAGTATGTAAGTCTCACAGGAAGTGTGCATGAAGAAAAGGAAGTGCATGGGTATATTTGACCAGATTTGACTATTGGCACATATTTTAGATATTAGATGGTAGATTTGTTGAAAAATTCAAAAAATTGACTTTGATTATTGTTTATGGATTTGGGCTCATTGTACTACTCTATGTTGAACATTTTATGACAATCTAATAGAAGAAGAATTTCAAAGGGTTTTCCCCCTTGTGGGGTTTCCCCCTGGTCTTTGACCAAATCGGTGTCTCTCATTGATGTGTTGATTCTCTCCTATTGTCATTACATTTATTGTTCTATCTTCAATTATTGAATTGAATTGGAAAGAATTAATTGTTATTGAATTAATTATTGAAGAAGTGAATTGGGCTAAAGTAATTGATATAGCGTAAAGAAGAGTGAAACTTAACACATTCATTATTAAACAATTATAAATTGAAAATATCAATTGTAAAATAATAATGAAAGTAGGATCATAAAGAGACAACCAAACACAAGATATAAAAAAATTATCCTGGGAAAACACTAACCAGGGGCAAACCCAACAACCTTTTCTTAGAGAAATTGTCCAATTCAACAAGAAATACAATCTAAATTTTCTAGCCAAAATAAAGTCAAACTGACCAATAACTAAACCTATTTCAAACCTCGTCACAATGTCCACAAATCCTATTAAGCTTCTATAGAATTTTTGGTCAACTTTAGTCCATTAGGTTGAATTCATACCTCTTTCTCTTTCACAGAAAATTCGTTGTGCTACCTAATGAAATGCCCAAAAGAACTTTAACCTCGCCCCACACATGTGAGGTCAAATAAATCCAAATCATAGATAAGATGACTTAGTCCAATGTTGGACTAATCTAGTCAACTTTGACCTCCTTTTCTTGTTTATCCTTCGCATAGATGAATAAAAGATATTATGTGTGTGATCCAAATTGTGTCATTTGAGGAGGAAGTTGAGTGCCTTTATTAATGAAATAAGGAGCCCAAATAGTTGTGACTAAGGAGGCAGGCCGACTTGAACTTGTGGAGGATTCGACTTGATTTTTTGGAGGGAAAACGAATTTAATTTTGAATTTGAAAGATTATATTTCCCTCTTTTGAAACCGACTTGAAGTATACATTTATATTTATCTTTTCTTTCATATTTTAAGGGTTAAAACCATTTATGAATACTGGCCATAGCTACAAAAATTCAGTAGTCTCTCTTGGGTAGGGAGGTATTCAAGATTGACTTCTTCATATGTTCTCTCGTTGAAAATCTTTCTATTCTAAGTAAAGGATGAATGAGCTCAACTATGTTGATGGATCCATCCACTTCATCTTCTATACTGAACCTTGTGGAAATCATCTCGCATCAAGATCAAATAGAGGAAATATTCACCCACTAGTCCTTGGGTCACCATTCTACCAATTTGTCACATGGATTCATGTCAGGTACCCCACTTGACCCACAGCGAAACTCAGGCCCATTTACCATTCCCATATGTCTTCACTTGTCATTGAATGGTAAAAATACTTGTCCAATGATATAAGGCACTCACTCAACCTGCTAGCCAAAATCCATGGCAATATGGTCGGAACCCACTGGTTGGGAGAGTACTTTGGGCCTTGATGCTACCTAGGTCAATCTCCTGAGCATATTACATGTCTCTCGGTCAAAATCCATGACATAGGGATATTATCCACCCCTTGATTCTTAGCATCAATGATCCCTCTATCACGAAAGCAAATATTTCTACCATTATTGCTCCCTCTGACATGTGAGTCCTTCTGCTTCCATTAGAAATAAGTCATATCCACCAAGACTCATCAAACAACCATCAATTTGGGAATAACATGCCCAAGGTCCATATAAGGCCTTCTTTAGTCCGCAAACATGATATTTCCTCTCATGTACCTCAAAGTCCAAAGGTTTTTCTGTGTACACATATTCTTCCTCAATTACTCAATTGAGAAAATTGGTATCCACATCCACCTTATCTAACCCATAATAAAAGCAATATAACTGATAATTCTAACATAAGTATATATGGAAATTGGAGCAATTGTCTCCTCATAGTCATCTTTTTCTTCCTAGGATAATCCTGCTTTGTACTTTTCTATGCTACTATCTACCAAAATATTGATCTTGTAAATCCACCTTGAAGTCATCATTGGCTTTCCATAGATCTTGGCACAATGACATCCTTCAAACTTGTTGACCTGCTTTCTTCCTCTGAACTAGGAGTTATTTCGACATGGTTCTAGATGTCAATACAATTTCTCCATCTCGAACATGAATCTCTCCTGGGAGAATCCTGTTGCCATGAACTTTTCTTCGTTCTTCCAAATGCTTCTCATTGCTTCCATGTTGAAATTTTGATGTTTTATGCTCTCATAATCACTTATTACAGAACTTCTGTATGCTACAGTATTAAATAAGGAATTGTAATAGAACATAAATCAAATGCACAATAGAAGACAACCAAGAATACAGTGAGATACAGAGAATTTAGGTCCAATGACCAGAGCAAAACCCACAAGGGGAAAACCCAACTAAATTATTCTTCTATTATAAATCAATTGTTCAACAAAGATACATAGTACAATGAGAGATTGAGAGAATGAGTAAGTTCACCCAAATCTGAACAAGATGTAGCATGAAGATCACTAGTAGAAACAACAAATGTACACACTAAATCAACCTTCCCTTCAAGTGAATCAACACTGAAAGACTAAAGCACTAAATCAACCTTGGCTCACTAAGTTTTTCTCTTACCCTCCAAGTCTCTCTCACACAATCTTCTTCAACTCTTTCCAACTCTTTCTCAAGTTTGAATTCTTCTTTCACAATGCACAAGTAGTGAGGGGAGAAATAATGATGCACATATTTATAGGAGGAGCAACGAATCCATGCCATAAAGGAGGAGTAAATCACATGCCAAGAGGAGTGTAAATCATGCCCATTTAGCAAATGTAACTCATGCCATTAAGGAGGTAGACATGCCTTTGTAACTTATGCTTTTAAGAGTGTAACATATGCATTAAATAATGCATAAGAGGAATCTTTTATGACATGCTTTTGTTGAGTGTAAGAGAGTGTAAGAGAATATTTTATGGCGTGCTTTAATGAGTGTAAGAGAATGTAAGAGCATTAATGAGTGTGCAAGAGGAATATGCCATGCCAATAATGAGAGTGTAAAAGGACATTATTGAGCACTATGCTTGAGTGACTTGAATTTATTTTTAATAATAATATAATAGTATCATAAGAATAATAATAATATTAACAAAAAAATTTGTTGAAAGGTGTATCATAGGCCGGAGCGCGTGAGCAGCAGCGACGGGAGCGCGTGACCTAGGCGAGCAGCAGCGACAGCGTCGGCGTCCCTCGGCTTCGGCCTTGAGGCCTGCCCGATCTGGGCCTTGGCCGCTGCCATGGCCCATCCAGACCCGTCCCAGGGGGACTCTGAGAAAGCCTTCTCAGATCTGGTTAAGTCCCTTCCCCCTCCTCGCCCCAAACCTGCAACTTCAAAATTTGTCAAGAAACTAGATATTCTTCAGGAAGTCCAGCTGCCTCCATCCCTTCCTCGTATGGCAGCATTATCTCTAGCAGAAAAAGGACTCATAGGACAATTCATGGGTTTATGGCCCTCGCCAAGAACAGTACAAAGATGGGTGGAGCGAAATTGGTCTGATAAAATCCAAGGGAAAATCTCAATACGTTTCTGTGGCAAAGGTTATTACACCTTTCATTTCGAATCCAAAGCAGATAAGGATCTCATATTCAGGAATGGCCCCTACTTCATGGATTCCCGAGGGCTTTACCTTAACAAGTGGACTCCTGACTTCGACCCAGAACTGGACATCCCCAACGCAGTCCCAGTATGGGTCCGTCTTCCTCATCTTCCCTTGCATTGCTGGGGAGATGAATCGGTCAAAGCAATCGGAAATGCGGTTGGGAAATACATCGACAGAAGCGAACCAAAGGACAACATGCAGGCATGCACAAGGATCTGCGTGGAATTGGATCTTGGAAAAGGACTGCCGGAAGCCATCAAGCTCAAGGTGGACGACTGGAGCTACATACAACAGCTGGACTATGAGCAGATTCCCTTCAAATGCAAGGTATGTCATGAATATGGGCACTTTGCCAATAGATGTACTAAGGTAACTAATCTGGAAACTGAAGATCAAGGAGGACAATGGGAGACTGTAAAAAAAAAAGAAAGCAACCCCTCCATCTAAACCTGATTCATCTCCTGATATGCCTAGCTCCTCTTCACAGCGCCCCCCTTTTCCCTCATCTAACCCACTGGGCCCATCCCAGGATCCGCCCATTCCATCATCCTCCAACCCTTTCTTGATTCTTGCATCAGAAGACCCTCTGACTGATCAGCCCCCCTTAGATCTGCCTGACCCTCCCCTGATCTCTTCGATCCTCTCCCAACCTTCCTCAGAGGCTTCTCCCCCCAGAACCACCAGAAGCTCCTCAAAAGAAATTGGCACTTCAAGCGATCTCCACAAGAAGCCTGGCCCAAGGAGGAAATCAGCTAAGCAACACCGAGAAGAAAGCACTCAAAAGGACATAGCCCTTGGATTCCAAACCCCTATGGAATCCTTCATAACAGGACATCAGGAAAAGGAAACAGCAGGGAAAGACTTCGAGAGGTGAGCACCTCCCCGCTCGAACGCCCCATGATGAAAATCCTCTCCTGGAATAGCAGGGGCCTGGGGCACCCCTCCAAAATAACTGCCTTAAGAGACCTTCTTCATAATGAAAGACCTGAAATCCTGTTGATACAAGAGACCAAACAAAACCATTATGAAATGCAGAAAATCATAGACGCCCAAAGGCAATTCTCAGGAGTCATTAGCAGCTCCAGAGGAGCATCAGGAGGAATAGTAACCATGTGGAACAGCCAACATTGGGACTGCGATTCAACCATATACAATCAAAATTGGATAAGGACCAATCTAAATAGCAAAGATGAGAATTGTGAATTCATCATATAAAATGTCTACATTCCCAACCATTACAGAGAAAAGGAGCTGTGCTAGAAAGAATTAAAAGAAAGTATAGATAGCGAACAAACTTCCAACATCATAATAGCTGGAGATTTCAATTTAATCCTCCATGCGAATGAAAAAAGACGAGGCAACTTCATGCACGATCCCTTCAGAAGTCAGCTGGAGGAAATAATGCAAGAGCATGAAATGGTGGACATCATTCCAAAAAATCGAAAATACACATGGAGCAACCGAAGGCTGGGAGCAGGCAACATTATGGAACGCTTGGACAGATTTTTGGTCAATATCTCCCTTCTCTCTTCCTTCGCAGCTGGACACACCAATATTCTCAGCTCCACAGCTTTTGATCACTACCCCATTCTCCTCACGATGGAACCCCACCTCCATCTGGGGCCAATCCCATTCAAATACAACCCGCTATGGAGATTCAACGCCTCAGCCAGGGCAATTATAGAGGCCACCTGGAAACAGCACGTCGAAGGTTCTCCCAGTCATATCTGGGAAACAAAAATCAGGAGCATAAGAAGAGCGCTCAAAGATTGGGCAAAAACCAGCTATCAGGAACCAGAAAAATTTAAAAAAAAATAAAGCAAGAATTGGAGGAAGTCCAGAATCAAATAGAAGATCAAGGACTCTCCTAACAACTCAAAAACAAGGAATGGGAAATTCAGGGACAGCTCATGCACATCAGCAGAGAAGAAGAGATAAAATGGAGGATCAAATCGCGACAGCTATGGCTGAAAGAAGGAGATAAAAATACAGCATACTTCCACAAGCAAGCTACAGCTAGAAAGACAAGGAACAGCGTTAGTGCTATCAATGATAGTGTAGGCAATCACTACAATAACCAAGAAGATATCAAGAGGGCAGCCTCCTCCCATTTCAGGAGCCTTCTTACTGAAATCCAAGAAGAAATAGATTATTCAGATTTGCTACAACATCTCCCCAAAGGCATAACTTAGGAAATAAACGAAATTCTAAATCGAGACATCGAGGAGGAAGAGATTAGAAAAGCAATCTAGACCTTGCAACCGGACAAGTCACCTGGGCCAGATGGATTTCCCATCAACTTTTATAGATATTATTGGCAGCTGATAAAAAAAGACCTTGCAAAAATGCTGAGGGGAATACAAAGGAAAGGGAAGATGGGAGGCTTTACCAATTCTACCTTCCTTGCCCTCATTCCCAAAGAAAATCGACCCACCTCGTTCTTCACGTTTCACCCAATATCTTTGTGCAACTCTTCATACAAGATCTTCACGAAAATCATAGCCATGAGACTCCAGCCCCTCCTCCCATCTTTGATATCTAAAAATCAAGGCGGCTTTCTATCCAATAGGCAAATTCATGACACCATTACCTTGGTCCAAGAAGCCATCCATTCCAGCACTTCAAGACAAGAGAAAGGATTTGTACTCAAACTTGATTTGGCTAATGCTTTCGATCGGGTAAGGCACTCCTTCTTGTTTGTTGTTTTGAA
>APFE030212459.1:2842-20923 GCA_000404065.3 Pinus taeda | reverse complement strand
AAAGGGAGAAGCCAAAATACAGGATTGTACGAGCCATTGCCAATACCAAACCGACCATGGGATGCAGTTGGCATGGATTTTGTTTTGGGGTTACCTAAAACTCAAAGGGGGAATGATTCCATTTATGTTATGGTAGATAGATTTTCTGAGATGGCACATTTCATTGCATTTAAGAAGAATAGTGATGCAACACATATTGCTAATCTATTTCTTTTTTAGAAATTGTAAGATTACATGGATTGCCTATAAGTATTGTGTCTGATAGAGATACAAAGTTTGTAGGGCATTTCTAGAGAACTCTTTGGAAGAAATTAGGTGCTAACCTCAGTTTCAATTCAACATACCATCCTCAAACAGATGGACAGACCAAAGTGGTAAATAGAAGCTTGGGAAACATATTGAGAAGTTTAGTGTATCAAAATCCTAAGCAGTGGGATTTAGCACTAGCTCAGGCTAAGTTTGCTTATAATGACACTCTAAACTGAAGTACTGGAATGAGTCCATTTTAGATTGTTTTTGGGATGAATCCAAGAGGTGTGTATGAGCTCAGAAATTTGGGTAAACAGGTGACAAGAAGTGCAAAAGTTGAAGAGTTTGCAGAGCAGATGCAGAGATTACAAGAAGATGTCAAAGGCAGATTGCAGGAAAGCAGTGGAAAATACAAAAAGAGAGTAGATATGGAAAGAAGAGAGAAAGAATTCCGAGTGGGAGATTTAGTGATGGTGTATTTGAGAAAATAAAAATTTCCTACTAAGACTTACAATAAACTAAAAATGAAAAAGATAGGACCATGTAGAATTATAAGAAAGTTTTCAACTAATGCTTATGAAATTGAATTGCCAGAAGGGATTGGAATTTCACCTATCTTCAATGTTGCAGATTTGTATCCATACAAAGAGACAGAGATAGAGCTACAAGAGGAAACTACAGAAGATGAAGTTCAAACTTTGAACTGGGAAGAACAAATGCCAAAGACAGCTAAGAAAGAGGTGGAAGTTGTTTTGGAGAAAAGAGTATCCAAAAGAACCAAAGGACAGGTTTATTTTCAATATCTAGTCAAATGGAAAGGACAACCAGTGGAGGATACTAGTTGGTTGACAACAACAGAGTTGCAGAAGTATGGAGTAAACCCTGAAAGTTTGAGGGATGATTCTTTTCTTCACCGGGAGTCTAATGCAAGAGCATCTAGACTTAGCCAGCAATGTAATGGTTTGTTCACATGTAGTGGCTAAATGAGTTGAATTTCATTGACTTGAGTGGTCAAAAGTCAGTTTTGGTAGAGAGGGTTGGATCTCTCAAAGATGAGTTTTACTTCATTATTGTAATAATTAGAAAATTGTATTATTTTAGACTAAGGGATAAGTTGTTAGCATATGTGTGTAATAAAGCTTAGTAATAGAGATTTGATTGTTAGATTGACTAAAATAGAGATCGATTTGTTAGTGCAGTTAGAATAGGATTTGACTCATAAAAGAGAAAAGATGTAATGGAAAGGGATTAGCTGAGATGATTGAGAATTGAGTGAGAGGTGAGAGTTTGAGTGATAGATAGGGTTTGAGATTGAGACAGAGGTCAAATAAATTGTTGTAATTGAGCGGAGAGGGCTAAGACTCTGTAACTTCTATTATGTTGAATAAATTGATATAGTGTGCAACTGTGTGTTAATCTTAGTGAAGACTCTCATTTACCTCTGTGTATCCTTATTCTGAAACGTAAACGAGTATTTTCTCTGTTTTCACACTTTAATGGTAAATCTTAGTATTTATGTTTTTTTCACTAAATCGCGGTCATTTAGTGTTGAGGGGTAATCTTGGGATTATTGATTAAGTGCTTTATTTAAGTTTGCTTTAATGCACGTGGTTATATTGGAAAAGTGGGTTTTATCAGCGAAGGTGGTTATCGGGTGAAGGAAAAGTTGTAAGTGGTAATTCGGGGTGTTCACCCAATTTCATTAAACAAGTGACACGTAGCACTCAGGTAGAGAGAGAAAACTGCTTTGTCGAGCGGGTAATCCCCGTGCAAGTGGCTCACTCAATATTGCTATTAACCGTTGGATCAAGTGTGCTTTGATCAATAGTGGAGGAAGGTCGGATTGTTTTTTTGATCGGGGTGAGTGATGGCCACTAGATTTGGAGAGAGGAGACCAACTGCGTAAAGCGATCACTGAATTGTTTTGTTGATTAGGGTGAATGATGACCGTTAGATCTAGAGAGAAGAGATCAACGATGTAGAGTGAAGCGCCTGTTTCTAAAGGGAAAGTCAACGTGGGACCGACATGTTTAGGGGAAAAGTGGACCCTCAGGACAAAGTAAGCCACGTTAT
Organism: Pinus taeda; assembly: GCA_000404065.3. Taxonomy (NCBI): domain Eukaryota; kingdom Viridiplantae; phylum Streptophyta; class Pinopsida; order Pinales; family Pinaceae; genus Pinus; species Pinus taeda. The sequence goes on along the minus strand of APFE030212459.1, from coordinate 18,601 downwards.
AAAGTCCGCTTGAACGCATTTGATTCGTTATAAAGTAACCAATAGTCTAGTTTTAAGACTACCACCTTAGTTTCATCAACCTCTTGCATCAGAAAATACTCGACCTCTTTTAGCAGAGATCACTTTTCCAAACTCAAACTCTTGGAGAATATTTTATCCACAAAATTATTCTACTTAGCGTCTACAAATTTGACTTTGTCTAGTCTAAGGCTTTCTTTCTAGGGTTAATATCAAAGTGAATTTTATCATCCTGACTTCAATGGTTGTTTCTTTAACCAACTCTGATACCATGTTAAGTTTTCATGATTTTCTAGATTGACACTTACTTCCAACAATTTCATTATGGATTTATCTTGTGTCACATTCATTATTAAGAAATTATACATGGAAAATATCGATTGTAAAAAAATAATGACAGTAGGATCATGAAGAGACAACCAAACACGAGAGATACAAAATTTATCCTGGGAAAACCCTAACCAGGGAAAAACCTAGTAACCTCTTCTTAAAGAAATTGTCCAATTCAATAAGAGATACAATATGAACTCTCCAACCAAAATAAAGTAAAACTAACCAGTAACCAAACCTAGGTCAAACATGATCAAACTGTCCACAAGCCCTGTCAAACTTCTACTCATAAATTTTGGGCAACTTTGGTCCATCAGGTTGAATTTAGACCTCTTGCTTCTTCACAAAAATTTGGTCTGCTGCCCAACAAAATGCCCAGAAGAACTATAACCTCTCTCCGTACGTGCAAGGTCAAACAGAATCAAATCAGAGATAAGATTACTTGGTCAAAGGCTACACTTATCTAATCAACTTTGGCCTCCTCTTCTTGTGTCTCCTTTGCATAGATGAACAAAAAAATTTATGTGTGAGTGATCTAGATTGTGTCCTTTGAGGAGGAAGTTGAGTTCTTGTATATAGTGCACTGAGGAGCCCGAATAAGTGTGACTAAGGGGGCTGGTTGACTTGAACTTGTGGAGGAGTCAACTTGACTTTTTGGAGGGAAAACAAATTTAATTTTGAATTTTAAATATTATATTCCCCTCTTTTGAATCAGACTTGAAGTATACAATTATATTTATCTTTTCTTTCATATTTTGAGGTCTAAAATAATTTATGAAGACCAGCCATAACTAAAAAATTCAACATTTGGAGGAGGAAAGTCTTCATGGTTGGGAGTTTGAATAAGGTCAGGGTTATCTTGAGAAGCGATGGGTTAATTATTGTCTTGACCTGAAACTTGAGACTGATAAGGATGAGGGAACCTACCATCCATACAATGTCGACCCTCCTTCTAGTGCCAACAATATTGTATGGAGCTAAATGCACTACTTACAATCTTAAGGAAATCTCTTTGGTATAATGCTCCAATTAGACTTCACACCATTTGGGATGAGAGTCTCATCTGAATTGTTGGCCCAATTTCAATTTTTTTTTTTTTTTTCCACTGGAAAAATCTGTAACTTTTCATTATATTTAGAAAAATTACATATTGTAGATGCTTTACGCATATGCGGTTCCCACTGAGTATGTCAGTGTTCCATATTTACATAAATATTGTTCATAGCACTATGGCTCCATCAAAACTTTATACTGTTTACAACTTTTCATAGGGCTGTTATCAAAACTACAATATCATTTACATTTTCAGTTCATCATGTATAAACATATTCTGTCGATCAAAAAACAAAAAAGTTGTGTAGCATGTTAAGGTCCTGGAGCGAGCTGATATCCTTGGTCTATGTAAGGCCGGTGAAAGTATTTGAATTCATTCTGTTCTTTCACCTCAGTGACCTCCCATATGCCTCTGCCCATCAGCGCGGCCTCCTTGGATAATTTGTCAGCGTGTCCATTATGTTCCCTGTATATGTGAGAAACAGTGATATTATTAAATGCTGCCTTGAACTCAAAAACTTCATTTAGAATGGTGCTGAGTGTGTGTATGTGACATTCAGATGTGTCGTTGAACCAATTAATAACAATTTTTGAATCCCCATATATGTTGATGCTGGTGCAGTGGTGATGAAGGGCAAAATGGAGAAGATGTCGAAGAGTAATCAGCTCAGCGAAATTATTCGTTCCAGGTCCCAGACCAGTTTTTTCTGTGTAATGGTGATGTTCATTTATGTGCAGCTTGAAACCTCCCCCACAGCTTTGTTGGTTTGCTGCCCCATCAAAATAAGCCCAAGGGGTGTCCTTGTCAATGCAAGGGGGAGGCTGTGGATGGCGAGCCTTTGGGGGCTGTGGGTCGGGTAGCTCCTTAGAGGCCGCGGAGATAGCAGCTTCCATCAGTGGCCAAGCAGTAGGCTTGTCTTCGAAGATATTGCAGTTCCGTGCCTTCCAAGTCTGCCAAGTGACGAGAATTGGTAGAATAGTTAGCTTCTCTCCCTTGTGTTTTTGAACCCAATTTTCCCATGCTTCAATTAAGTTTGCGCCCTCCCAGATGCCAGAGAAAGAGAGTTGATGTGAGAGGGATCGCCAAAGCTCCTGAGAGATGCTACATCTGAGAAAGAGATGCTCGGTGGTTTCAGATGCCGCTTTGCACATCACGCACCATGATGGCCCGTGAACTGATCTACGCATAAGATGTTCCCCAGTCGGAATCCTATCCCTCAAAACACACCAAAAGAACAGTTTGGCTCGGGGCGGGGCAGTCAACTTCCAGATGCCTTGACTCCAGGAAGGGATATGATCTGGCTTTTTGTGATCGCTGAGAGATATATAACGAGCTTTAGGGGAATATTTACCATTTTCAGCCTGACTCCATATCAATTCATCAGCCCCATCCCTGATTCTGATGTGCGACTCGGACAGAGCGACACAATAATCCTGCCAATCCTGATGCCATCTGAGTGGCAAATTTATTTTTTGTGCCGATATCCAGGCCTGGTGGAAGATCCCATAATTTGCATGATCAGCAGCTTGTGCAATCACTTTGATATCCCGAGAATGTAGGAACTGGATAAGGTCAGGTGATAAGGTATGTATTCCTCCGCTGCCGATCCATGGATCCATTCCAATCCTTGCCAGAGATCCGTCATTTATTCTCCAGACCAGGTTGTCCCTTATTAGTGGCAGGGAGAATAGTAAGGCTTTCCAAACCGATGATATTCCTGATCTGTTCCAATTTGGAAGCCTTACCCAGTCCAGAATATTCTGAGGCCAAATGTATTTATGATATGATAATCTGGCCCACAGGTTTTGGCTGGTTAATAGTGACCATCCCATTTTTGCTGCCAGAGCTTTTGCAAATAAAGGAAAGTCCTTTAGTCCCCAACCTCCCCACCTTTTTGGGATAGCTATCTTGTGCCAACCAATCCAAGCAAAAATGCGCTTATCCTGGCTTCCCGCCCAGAGATATCTGTTGCAGATTTGTTGGAGACGAGCGAGGATATTCCTTGGGATCCAAGCTAGTGCCATCCAGAAGACAGGGGTTGCTTCCAGCACAGATTTAATCAGGACTAACCGTCCAGCCCTGGAAAGATATCTGTGGCTCCAAACATTTAACCTTTTCTCCACCTTGTTCACTAACCAGACCCAATCTGCAATTCGTTGGCTATTAGGCTTAAGCCAGAACCCCAGATATTTTAGACCCCTGTCCAGAGGATGAATGGTAAAGGGAAATGCCTGTAGGGCAGATTGATCTTCATTTACCGAGGTTCTAGTACAAGTAATCGTGGATTTTTGCTGGTTACCATCATGCCAGTGGCCTTCATGAATAGCTGGAGGATTCGGGAAAAGGTTAGCGAGTCTCGGATGCTACCATCCAGAAGGATGAGTACATCATCTACAAAGAGGAGGTGAGTAAGATAGCACTCATCTGTGATTCTGAGGCCGCTGAGAGATCCCTCTCTTTTGGCTGCAATGACCAGTCGACTCAAACCTTCCATGACCAATAGAAAGAGGAGCGGAGAGAGTGGGCATCCCTGACGAAGACCCCTCTCAGAGTGAAAGAAGTGGGAGGCCGATCCATTGATGAGCACACTGAAGGAAGGGGTCATAATGCAGGCCATGATCCAATTGATTAGGTCCAGCGGAAAACCCAGATGGATGAGAAGCATTTTGATGTAAAGCCAACTAACCCGATCAAAGGCTTTTGATAAATCAATCTTGAGGAGGATGCATTTTAGGTGTTTGGACCAAATAGAATGCAAGGCCTCTTGGGCAGATCCAATGGCTTCATGAATTTGTCTGTCTTCTAGAAAAGCAAATTGCTGGGGGGCAATGTGCTTGGATAGAATGGCCTGAGACGGTTGGCAATGATCTTGGAGATAATTTTGTAGAGACAATTACACAAGGAGATAGGACGATAATCGTCGAAAGAGGAAGGTGAGTCAGACTTGGGGATGAGTGCTATGAAAGTAGAGTTGATTGCATGATATAAGCTGCCCGATGATCTGCTTTCCTCCACCACCCTCAGCAAATCCTGGCCCAAGAGTTCAAAAAAGGCTAGGTAGAACTCAATGGTCCACCCATCCGGGCCGGGGCTTTTATCTTTTTTGAACCATTTTAAAGTGCTCTCCAATTCCTCCATGGTGACCGAAGCTGTGAGCTCTTCCGCATCTTCCTCATTTACAAATCTGGGGAAATGGTTTTCCAGATTGATAATTTCAGCCAGGTTTGTTCCAGGCGGAGCTTTGTATATGCTTCTGAAGTGGTTTGTACCTAGCTGGGAGAGCTTATTGAAAGTATTTGCGAGTCCCCCTTCCGGCATAGGGAGATTCCATATTGTATTTGAGACTTTCCTCCCTTTAGCATAGTTCTGAAAGAACTTTGTGTTCTCGTCTCCAGATTTCAGCCATGTGGCTCTGCTTCTCAGTCTATTGGACTCTTCCCTTAGTCTCAGAATGTTTGCTTTTTGGTTTTCCAGCTCGATCAGACGAGTTTTCTCCTCCCCCGAGATAAAACCCAAATTCTTGTCATCCTGTAGAGAGTGAAGCTCAGCTTCAATGCTGATGAGCAGTTCGGATTCCTTTCTGTTCTTTTCCCTTGCCCAATTGATGGTTATGTGCTTTAGCAAGGTGAGATTGCTACAGAAACCCCTTGCCAGAGAGGCCTCTCTGTCAATTAGGTGAGCCTTCCAAAAATCATTGACCAATTTTATGAATTCCTGATCCTGAGTCCAAGTGTGATTGAATTTAAAGGGGGCTTTTGGCTTTGGGTGAGGTCCAGCAATCTCCAGATATATAGGAGAATGATCAGATATACCCCCTGAGCCAACCCATTGCTTGTAATGGTGGAAATGCTGAAGCAAGGGTCCCTTCATCAGGAACCTATCCAATCTGCGAGCGAGTGCTGCCAAGCCCACCCTTCTGTTCCTCCAAGTGGGTTGTGGCTTTTGCATGGGGACATTAATGAAGTCTTTCTGATCCAATATATTCCTCATGAATTCTATAATAGCATCCACTTGTGTCTGATGCCCCCATGATTCACTAAAGCCCAGGGAAAAATTTAGATCCCCCCCCCAGGATGGTGTGACCATGGGCCAGTAATGTGTAATTTAGGAGGCGTCTCCAGAAAGCCTCCCTTTGTTGGCACGGTCCATAAACATTCAAGATTCTGAGAGATTCTCCTAGCTCGGATGAAAAAATGTCGATACCCAAGAACCCCAAACCACCCCATGCTGCTTCAATTCTGATAGTCCTAGGGTTGGTTCCGATAGCCAGGCCCCCAGATCAACCAATGGCATCGGATGCCATGAATTTCCATTTTGGAGCCAGGGCTTGGAGGGAGAGGGTGACGCTCTCGGCCTGACCTAGAGCCTCCTGAAGTAGAATAATGTCAGGCTGTTCTACCTCAAAGAGCCTCTGAAGGGCTAGTTTTTTGGGAGGGCTAGCCAAACCCCTGCAATTGAATGATAGGCATTTCATGGGGGAACCCTCCTTGGGGTTGGTATTGCTCTAAGGACCCCTTCTAATGTGGATTGGCGGCCTGATACAACCTCTGCCCCGGCCCGCCTGATAGCTTTTGAAATTTCTGTTTTCCTGCCTCTAGAAACCATAGGCCCCACCCTAGATTGAATGATGCCCAGCCCAACCTGGCTTCCTGGTAAGTCTGTTTTGTGAGGACGGGGTCTGAGAGCATAAGTGTGGGAGACAGAATTGCGGGGGGATGATTGAGAGGAGAAGGAAGAGGTTGGAGGGATGGAGGGCTGAACCGATGAGATGGTCGGGGGAGGGGATGAAATGATGCAGTGTGCAGATGATACATGAGAATTGGCAGATTGTAATAAAGATGCAGAAACAAGTGAACAGGAAGATAGGGGAAGAGATGTACCCGAGACTTGAGCAGCCTCAGCTGCTGCCCGAGCCCTGGTCATCCGCGGGGAGGCAACTTTGATGTCCTCAGTTCCAGATTTCTGCGGAATTGCTTGTGGAGTGCCCTGTGAGACCGGAGGGGGACCCTGAGCCTGGCGCAGAATAACTGGGGAGGCACCTCTGGACGGGATTGGAGTGATCCTGGGCGACTCCACCTGTTTCTTGTTGAGCGGGCAGTCCTTGTACAGGTGACCCACCTGATGGCATCGGTTGCAGCGGAAAGGGACTCCTTCGTAGTCCAAGATCTGTATTCTGCTATATTTGCCCCAATGCAGAGTAATCTTTTCTTCCAACCCCTCTCTTGTGTCCAAATGAACGAGCACTCGGGCAAGCATGCGTTTCTTGGATTCCACAAATGTGCGATCATGGTCCAGGTATGTACCAAGCGCGTTTCTAATCCTGATAAAAACCTCCTCGTTCCAATAATGAAGCGGTAGTCCCGGCAGTCTAACCCACAGAGGTCCTGCCCCAATCTGTTCACGCTCTGGGTCAAAAAGAGGACTCCACCTCTTAAGCAGGACTGGTGCCATTTCAATGTGCCAGTATTTTGCCAGAACAAGGTATGTATATATCTCTTTTGCAAAATGCAGCGAGAACCATCCGCGTGGAAGGACCTGAACCACCAGTAGTTCCTTTAGCAGTCCTCCCCAGATCTCCTTAACCCACAGAGTAAATATGTTGACAGAGTATGCTCGCCCGCGCACATGTCCCACCAAAATGGTGCGAGTCATAACCGCAACCTCCCCGATGGCCTCTGTCTCTCCGAATATGATGTTAATATCCTTTGATGTCGCCTTTATGCACCTGGATTTTTGTTTTTTGGTGTGCGGAGCCGAGGGTGATCTACGAAGGGGTTGTGTGATCCATCCGGAGACAAGGATTTTGAAACCCTAACCTGAATAGTCGGGGTTTCGAAACAGCCGGACGACCTAGAGCCTGATACAGGGATAGCTTGGGGTCCCAAGACCGGGGGCAGCACCGGCAGGTTTTGGATAACTGAAGAGAGAGGCGGCTGCAGGTCGAAAGAAAATTGGTGAGGCGAGAAGGTAGAGAGAATATGGAGGGTACCCGGGGACAGGGGGGGGGCTTCCAAACCCGCCGAGGGATCAGGGAAACTTGCGGAGGTCAAAGGATCCGGAAAGTAGTCGGGCAACGAGACCACAGGCGATGTGTCCTGCAGGTAAGAAACCGAAATCCCAGGAGAGCGAGAGACCGCCACAGTGAATTTAGGGTTTTCAAAGATAACCTGGTCTTCGAGAGGATCTGCGGTGTAGTCCACGAGGTCGGTCTCCATATGACCCTCCATCCTGCCGGCTAGAAACGGAAACGGATGCCTGCGATCCAGGGACGGTGAGGAAAGCGACGCGGCAGCAAAGCGCAAACGGTCAGGGAAAACGACGAGGAAAATCAGCGGGTTAACCCTATAGGCCCTGCGGTTCAACAGTACCCTAGTCTATTCAGCCTAAACCGGCGCGCTCCCGCAGGCTCATTTTCGACCAAGGGTCGTCCCAACTCTAATTATACTTTGAATCAACCCAATTTCGATTTTATGTTGGGCCCAATTTCTATTTTATGTTGGATGAAAGTTATATTTTGGAGAAACAAGACATGAAAGGGCAAGTGAAATCAACGTTATTGAAAATATCTTAAGTGAATTTATACAAGTTGTTGTAGCCCAATTCGAAACTCTTTAAAAACTGGGCTACTTCTGTAGATTCTATCTCACATAAATCTTCATCCTTTCACTGATGGTCTTCCCATTAACATTAGATCTTATTGGAACTTACTTTTCTACTTAAAGTCTCTCTCTCCTAAAACTTCATCCTTTCACTGATGGTCTTCCCGATTAACATTAGATCTTATTGAAACTTACTTTTCTACTTAAAGTCTCTCTCCTCATCACTCCCTGGGCATAATATTCTAACAAAATTTAAAGAAATTTTTGTGTAAATCTTACAAAATATTATTATATTGGTAAAAACCTTTCTTTACCATGCACGTAAATAGTATTAAATTTTATTGAATTAAAACAAAACAAAATTAAATCTAATTTTTACATAGTCAAATTTCAGAAAATTTAAATTACAACCATGTATTTCTCTAATTTGAAAACAAGGCAAACCCAACTACATGTACATATACCTTTAATAGCACACAACTATTTAAACTGGTAAAAATATATGAAAATAAATATTAAATTTGCAATAGAATACAAGAGTAATAAAATTATATTATCTTACAACATTCAACTATTCATCGAGTGTAAAAAAAAAAAAAAAAAATCAATTTCCATTTAAATTTATATCCTCGTAAATAAAATAAATATGTGTAAGAGAGAAAAAGAAAAAGAAAAAGAAAAAATAAAATAAAAATCCACATTTAAAAAAGTCATCACGCTTCATAAAATATCCGAATCACATAAGAGTCTTCACACATGAAATTCCCATCGGGTAAAACTAAAGGGGTAATCCAAGAATAATTTTCAACCCGATGACGGTTTTAATCGTCAATTACAACTAACCCTACCCTTCGCTCCTGTCGGATCTCACTTCTCTTTTTAAATTTTCATTCTCCTCATACTTCGAAGGGTGTTATACATCGTTTGTTAAACGAAGATCCTTTTTAATAATTGGAGGAAATTATACTAAGATTTACCATAGGATCAAATAAAGGAAACGATTAAATAAATTCGTGAAATACCAAGTTTTAAAATGATTTTTTTATCCAAATAATTTTACCATCAGTGGTTTTAGAAAGTCATTAAAGGAATGCAGTCAGAAATGCACTTATGATAGTTTATTTATGAGTTTTATGTAATTGTTTTAGGATTAATACTCGTTTAATTGATGGAGGAAACTAATTGTGGGACTATTAAATATGTGAGCAAGGAGAAATATAAGGACAACTCATTACGTTTTTCAAAGTCTAAGAGTATACAATGTTCTTCAAAAATGGAAATGATTGTTGGCAATAATTTATGTTTTCATTTTAATTATATAGACAAGTATAAAAATAATTATTTGATCGTTTTTTATATAAAATTCTCATTTCTCATTTAAGAGAGAGGTTGGTTGGCTTTGGAGGAAAAAAACACTTATGTTGCAATGGTTCTTACATACATGTTGTATGAACCACGGTCTTGAACTATGTGACTCATTCATGCAATATTGATATATAGTATTTTATTATTTTGTTAGTTTTATATTGTTGTTTACTGGCATATGGAATAATTTAAACAGGATGATTTGATCAGATGATAATTTATTCTAGCCTTGGTTTGATTTCCCTTCCTAATATATATTATCTGAAGGATTTAAATCGTGATTTTTGACTAATTGGTTAATTGGTTGCAGGTTAATTTATTAATGCATGACAATAGTGGATTCATTTGTAGTTTTCTTGCCAAATATATCTACATACAAGATATTGTGTTTATTTGTTTTGTGTCCATATCTTGGTGCTTGTTGAAGATGTGATAGTGACTCGATTAACATCATTTCTTTGCAATAATCACTTGACTTATTCACCTTCCATTATATAAGGTCTTAATTCAAGATATTCACCTAATTTGTTGTAGATATAAATATAACAATACGTGATATTGAATTATTTCATCACATTGGTTATGGAAAATATAATTTATTACTAATGATATGTTTTTACTTAATCTTCTATTTTGTTTTAGTTTTTTCTGCTATTTTTCTTTTTGTTATTTCATATTATCTATCTCAATTGTATGCATTAAGTTACATTAGGTTCATGAATCACATATTTTATATAAGTCCCGCCTATTCACAATGCTTAACCACTCATCAATTTTAAAAAAACACTCCCTCATTAATAATTTGGCCATACCTATTTGTTAACTCAAAAAATCTATTTAAAAATATTAAATATACGAATACTCCTTGTGGATAAATGTCATTCTTTATGCTAAAGCGGGATGATTCTTAGATCCTCAGTGAATGTCTTGTTAAAATGCTCTTTGTCACCAAAATGAACCTTAAAGAAAGAATGACAGTAGTCATTAATTAAGATACATGGGGACAAAAGTATACTAGCTATTAATTGTAAAACAATTTGCAATCAATCACCAACATGAAAGCATGTAAATTTTTGTAAGTAATTCCTAGAAAGATGGAAGTTTTCATTTAATAAAATAGTTCATTAACCTACAACAAGCGAGCAACAATCATATACTATCGAACAACAATAAAGAAAAAATTTACAACATCTGATAACATATGAGAAAAAAATTATTGTCATGGCGTTATGGGATTCTCAGTATTAATGTTGAAACATATGATGCCAATTCACAAGATATTTTTAAGAAACCCAATAATGAGAGTGCATAAAGTTGGAACTTAATCCTCAAGGTAGTTACAAGATTCTCACCTTTAAGAGTTCTCCAAGAGTCCAAAAGCTAAAATCCCTTATCTTTAACCTAGAGGGTATATTTATACAAAATGAGGTGATTTTTCACCTTCCATGACTCTTCACCTAATCTCGTGTAATTTCGAATTTATTTTATTTATGATTCTATTTTCTTTTACATAATTACATTGAAATTCAAAGTAAATAAAAATAAACATCTTTCTAAAATAGACAAGCCTTGGGCTTGAACTTGTAATCCTTCGATCACACTGTTGGTACCATTCCATGACCCCTTTCTCCCTCCCAAAACATGTCATTTGCCTACCTCTTTTCATCATTTATCTCTCAGATCCCTTGGAAATTGATTAGTTAATAGTCTTATAGTTATTAAATTGCATTGAAATTAATTTAGGGGTTTGATGTTAATGAATTAGGAATTTTTGGCAAAATGGCTATAGGAAGTTCCAACATCCTGTAATTGGTTTATTGTTTGACATGTGGCATGACAGCTAGGCTAGAGCGAAGGGTAGGGATGAAAAGCGGAATGTCCAAGCATGGACGAACACCTATCCCACAGCAGAATCGACCCTCCTACATGCGCGGTCAACGAAGGTCAAACTATGGCATGTTGGCGACAAAGGCAGCGACAGCACGCATTCCAAATCGATTTAAGTTTTGTTTCCTTTTTAAATCAATTAGGATAGAAACATTTTCAAAAATCGCGATGTGGTAAAAGCGGCAACAACCTGCTCATGAATGTACATTCGTTTTCAAGGGATGGAAAACCATATGTAAACATAGTTCTGAATCAGTCGTATTATTATTATCATTATCGTTGTTTCGTTTTGAAAAACAGAGCTTTGAATTTAATATCAAAGACTTGAATTATAGTCACGATTTCATTGCGTTGATTTGGTAATCGTTGGATCACAGTCCAGTATACCTCTGGAACGCGGACGAGCCCTGCGTAACGTGGTATACTGTTCTTTTATTTCATTTACAGTTAGGGTATTAATATGCGCAGTGATTAAAATTGATTTATGTTTATAATATGCGTGTGATTTATGTTTATGAATGCGCCTGAATAGATTATCACCGGGATCGTGAATCATATCCTGTAAGGGATTCGATCCCTTGTTATCTTGTAGAGCATTGTCATGAACTCTATGCTTACGATTTCCATATCTCTTTATTTTGTGTGACTGTTAATGAATGTTGAGTAATTTTTGAACAGGGATTTTATGTATGATGTCTCTGTAAGGGGACTAAAATCTTGGTTTACAGTGATACACAGCGTTTTGGTTTGCTAAATGAATTGAATCTTGGTTTATAGTGATACATAGCATTTCAGTTTGATAATGAATTGAATGACAGCGTTGTAACTAGGTAGATTAGACTTAGATAATGATCCTTTATGTCTATATACTTTAGACGCACGCCTCTAAGTCTACGCACCCTGGTCGATAATAAATATAGCCTAGTCTAGCACCCTAGATAGGACACTACATTTTGGCGTCGTTGCCGAGGAGGCGTACTTAAGGGATTTAAAAAGAAAAAAAAAAATCAATAAACAAAAATAGACAAAAACACAGTTAGAAATCATGTTCATTTATGCCTAGATTTAGAGACAGTCGGGGTAGATTCATAAAAACCCCCCGCCATTCAAAAACTAACCCATCATCATCAGGAGCAAACTCTTTAAGGAATTCAACACCAGCTGAGGAGGACATCATACAAGCATTAGAGGATAAACAAAAATCAGGACAGAGACTTACTCTCATCGAAAGGCAAACTTTATTAACACATAAATCACAGAAGAAGTACTTTCCTAGGTCTTCCACACAAGGAGAAAGTAGCACAGTGACCGAAAAATCTTTCTTTAATCTCCTCTTTGAAACAAGTGACTCTGACACGGAGAAACCTATTAGAATGGCTGAGGAAGGAGATGGATCAGTACCACATCAAGGACATAGAGACGAGGAAGAGTCAACTTTTCCTTTTCCTATACATGAACCACAAGAAGATGATGAGATCAAAATGAAAAACATACCTCCATCAGTGCTACCTAACTTTTATGGTATGGCTTCAAAAGATCCGGACTCATTCTTGTTTGAGTTCGACATTGTATGTCGAACATATGGCTATATTGATGATGCCCATAGGCTTAGACTTTTTCCAGCGACATTAAAGGCATCAGCCTTAAGATGGTTCATGAGGCTTGGTGAGCATGCTATAACTGATTGGGATGGCATGAGAAGAGTATTTCTAAGGAAATATCGACTCTACTGTAGATCAAAAGACTCTAAAGATGACATCTTTAGAATGAGCCAACAAGAGGATGAAACCTTAGAGGAATACTTAGAACGGTTTTTCTATAACTTACAAAAATCCAAACACCGAACTATGCCTCTTGATCTGGTCCGCACAATATTCTTGAAAGGCATCCGAGAAGAATACATGGATGACCTTAAACTGATGGGCAAAGGTGACTTAAAAGACTGAACATCATTATATATTTAACTGTCCTAAAGTTAAGGTTTTGCAGAACTGTAATATGGCAACTAATGCATAGATGGAAAACGTGTATTACATGGGCACAAAGAGACCATGGCAGCCAAGGCCAGCACCTCAAGGTATGTTCCCAAATCAAAATTTGCAATTTCCTGTAAATGATCAAATGTATGCACAGAATTCATGGAATGTACCCATGCCATGGCAGCACCAAAACCACCCACAACAACAATGGAGACCATATCAACAGTACTCTCAATCTTATCATACATATCCTCAATCATACCCACCATATTCACAACCATATCAACAATACCATCAGCCGTATTCATGACATTCTCAACCATATCAGCAGTACCCTCAGCAAGTTGTTTATCAGCCTCAACCTACTCAACAAGCACTGCTTGCTCCTCCACCAATAAATCCACCACAACTACAATTTCCAGCTAACTCACAACCTTCCAGACCTACTCAAATTCCTACTCAAACTGTCCCAAATCCAAATAATAGAGCAGAGAGGCCAACCTACAATGTAGAAGAGGGAACCTCATATCCCACACTACCCTTGCAAAATATCAACTTGAGGTTTGGTAGGGTACTCCACAAAGATTCTCCAATAACAGATAAGCAAGAAGAAAACACAGAAAATGAAAATGCAATGACAAATCAAAGAAAACCAAACGATGATACCAAAGATAAGCAAATGCAACCATTTCATCCACCTTTTCCAGACCGATTGGTCCAGATGAAACCTCCACTGTCTATACCACAGTTTGATGTCTTAGATGAACTCAAGAATGTCTACATAAAAATTTCGTTGCTGCAAGCTATAAAAGACATTCCCATAAATACTAAAGCCATCAAAGACATGTGCCTCAAGAAGCCTGCTAGAAAAAGGATTGATCCTCAAACCATTAATGTTATAGGACATTTAGCAGGCCTTATGACCAATACCATCTCCATAGAAAAGTGTGTTGATCCTGGCATTCCCAAAGTGACCACTATCATTAACAACATACAAATTCCAAACACTTTGATAGATCTTGGGGCCGTAATAAATGTCATGACTCTTGAAACAATGAGAACACTCCAGCTTACAAATTTGCAACATACAACGATTGTTTTAGAACTAGCTGATAGGTCTAAAGTGATTCCTGAAGGGATTTTGGAAGACATAATTGTCTCACTGGACTCTTGGGAGTATCTAGTGGACTTCTTAGTTCTTCAACCCAAATCCAATTTAGGAGGGCACCCTATCATTCTTGGTAGACCATGGTTAGCGACTGTTGATGCATTCATAGGATGTCGATCTGGCAACATGATCATTTCGAGAGGGACCGAAAGAAAACAACTCACCCTCTACCCATCGGCACAATCACCAGCAGTAACACACAATTTGTGGCTTGATGATAAATTCAATGATAAAGAAGAAGTACAATCTGTTTTTAGCATTGACCAAATCTATGATTTCCAAGAACAAAACAATAATGATTTGGTAGAATTATTCCTTTCTCAACCTGATATTTCCAAAAATTTGAGACATGACCAATATCATGCTGCAGATGTACTTTTAGCCCAAAATTTTCAAGAAACATGCACCATTCAATCTTTGCAAACCACATTTCACGACATCTTTCTAGTTCAATCCATCACCAACACACAAAGTCAGATCATAGAGATTAGTCTAGGGAAAACTCTTAATATAGGCAATCATCTAGACTCATCTCAACAAGAGAAATTGATTCGACTCTTGAGAAAATACCAGAAAGCCTTTGCTTGGGACTACACCGATATGCATGGGATTCACCCTGACACATGCAATCACCATATTTACATGGATAGTACTATCAAACTAGTGAGGCAACCACAGAGAAGGATGAACCCCATGCTCCAAGATATTGTCATAGAAGAGTTGCAAAAACTATTGAGTTAATTTTATATATCCTATTTCTGACAGTCAGTGGGTATCCCCATTGGTTATAGTGCCCAAGAAAAATGGTAAGTGACACATTTGTGTTGATTACAGACAACTGAACAAAGCCACACTCAAATATTATTTTCCGCTACCATTTATTGACCAAGTGTTAGACACCCTAGCTGGGAAATCATCATTTTCTTTTCTTGATGGTTTCAGTGGCTACAACCAGATCATGATAGCCTCAGAAGACCAGGACAAAACCACATTCACCTTTCCTTGGGGCACTTATGCTTACAATGTTTTGCCATTTGGACTTTGCAATGCTCCAGCTACATTTCAGAGAGCTGTATTAGCTATTTTCGCTGATATAATTCATGATTGTGTTGAAGTTTACATGGATGATTTTTCAGTATACGGCAATTCATTTGAACATGCATTAGAGAATCTTGAGAGAGTTTTGAAAATATGTATTGAAGCTAATCTGTCCCTCAGCAATGAGAAGTGTTTTATGATGTTGAACGAAGGGATAATGTTAGGCCACTATATTTCTTCTCAAGGCATGAAGGTTGACCCAGCAAAGATCCAGATCATTGTCGATTTGCCAATTCCACAGAATCAAAGAGAGGTAAGAAG
>APFE030212452.1:7722-25033 GCA_000404065.3 Pinus taeda | reverse complement strand
TTTAGTCCTACCTTCTAAAATTATCTGCTACTAGATTGACCACATTTATTCCTCCAACTTTCACTTTCATAATGAATTTTACTAAAATATGACCGAGTCCATTTTTTAATCCTTCCTCTTAGTGCCTTCAACTTCAACTAGAAAGTCTCCATTTGATTGCACCCAAACACACTAATATCCTTCCACCATTCTTCTAACTTAGAAATGAAATTTGTTTTTTCAAGCCATAAAGATTTGAAACGAAAAGGTCGGTGCCTCGGTGGTTCCTCAGTGCCATCCTCAGGTCAATTTCCAAGTAAATGGGCCAATGATCTGATCCCATTGAGGGGAGGATCGAAACTTAAAGAAACAATTCTTGTTGTAGGGTTTTATTTGAAATAAAGAATGATCCAAAAGAGTGGTGCTCTAGTGCTTACTTCCATGTTGATTATTCCATGTGAAAGAACCATTAATAAAATCAATGTCTTCTACTGCAAGACCTTGAATAGTATACTGAAAGGAAATGGAGATTAGATTCATCCACCCGACTCCTCCTTTCTTCTCACCCAAATCCTTGATCAAATTGAGGTCCCCTACCAGAATCCAACTGTTTTTCCCAGAATCTCCTTCAGTTTTCGAAACTACTAAGAAAGGTGGCCTTTGTCCCTAATAGAGTAGGACCATAAACCCTTGTTAATCAAGCCTTCTTCACGAAGCCAATACATTCAAATTGACCTGAAAGTGTATTTGGGTAGGAAATCTAGTTCCCAAAAGAGATATATCTAGAGTCCCAAAGGGTTCCCAAGCCTCCTGCATTACCCCTTGGATCCAGTGCCACACACTTAGTCGTAAGCCAACTTCTACTTATGATTTGACTAAGTTTATCATGTGTTACCTTAGTTTCCTACATGACTAAGATGTCTGGTTTATCCTGTTGAATTTGTTCCTTTAAGTACTTCAAATTACCCTTTGAGTTGAGGCCTCTTATGTTCCACGAGACCACCTTCATTGAGGAGGGGTGGTTTGAGAGTGTTGGTAGTATTCCGTGAGGACAATTTCTTGTCCTCAATTAACTAGGATAAACCTTGTTTCTTTGATCACTTCACTGTTGGGTCCTCTACCTTTCTTCCTGGATCCTGAGTTGGACTAACCTTGCTTGGTGGGAATTTTTTCTTCTCATATAGCCAAATCCGTTTGGGGAGGGGATTCTGTAGAAGCTTGATGTTGTTCCCAATCTTTATAGATCATATGGAATTGATCTAGTGGATATTGAGGGATTTCTGCCCATCCATCTTTGGACTAGTTTCACAAGAAAGCTACCATAAAACTTTCATTGGAGTTGATATGATCCGTTTTGTCTTCATTCTCAAGGGTTTTCTGGACTTTGGAAAGAAATTTCTTGATTTCCTTGAATGTGGATAACTCTTCTGGTGTTTTTCATTTGCTTGGTTGTTTATTTTTAGGATTTTCAAGACCCTCCTCCACCTCATGCATTGCTTGAGATGGAGACATAGATACAAGTGCTTTTGGTTGATCTTTTCACCCAGATCCATGAGGAGAGAAAAGCAGTTCCCACGAGGAGAGCTTGGGGCTATCAGAGTAGGGGCAGTGGAGCTTGATAATGGGGGCCTTTAATGGTTGGAGGGTGTCACCAAAGAACTTCCAGGAAGCCATCAAAGGAGGGATCAAACGAAGGAGTAGTTGTCTCTTACGACCATTGAGGGAAGTCGCAAAACAAGTATCCATATTTATGACAAATTTTACATTTGTAGTCCAGTGGTTGATACAAGAATTCATCCTTATACTCAATTTGCACTGAATCTAGGAGGGGTTGTGAGATGTTCATGTAAACAGAAATCCTGGCATAGGAAGAGAACCGTCAACATCTAATGATCTGCTAGACTTGAACAAAGTTTCATATGGAATTGCAAATCAATTCTAGGATGTCCAGCTCCCAAAATTCCTCTAGTAGAGGGTAAATTCGGACCCAAATGGGTGTAGCTAAGAATTGTTCCTTCTCTAGGTTGTAATAGGGTTCCTAGTGCCTCATGAATAACCCTAAGTTATTCATGAAATATGACCCATTATCCAAAATTTTCTTGCGGTCTTCTAGATACTTAAAGACCACTGTGAAGAAGCCTTTTACTTGGAGGTGTAGGTCAAATTGAGCTTTTCGCTGCCATTCGAGCTGGATTTCCTTCCTGAATCCCGAGTTGGATTAACCTTGCTTGGTGGGCGTTTTTTCTTCTCATATAGCCAAATTCGTTTGGAGAGGGGATTTCATAGAGGCTTTATGTTGTTCACAATCTTTATAAATCATATGGAATTGATCTAGCAGATATTGAGGGATTTCTACTCATCCATCTTTGGCCTAGTTTTAAAAGAAAGTGACCATAAAACTTTTATCGGAGTTGAGTTGATCGATTTTGTCTTCATGCTCAAAGGCTTGCTGGACTTGGGAAAGAACTTGCTTGATTTCCTTGCATGTGGATAGCTCTTCTAGTGATTTTCATTTTCTTGGTTGTTTATTTTTAGGATTTTCAAGAATTGCCTCCACCTCCCACATTTCTTGAGATGGAGACACATCTACAGGTGCTTTTGGTTGATCCTTTTCACCTGGATACACTAGGAGAGCAATGTAATTCCCACAAAGAGAGCTTGGGGCTATTGGAGTAGGGGCTGGTGGATCCTGACAAGGGGGGCCTTTGATGGTTGGAGGGTCTCACTAAGGAACTTCTTGGAATCCATCTAAGGAGGGACCAACTGAAGGAGCAGTTGTCTCTTACAACCATTGAGGGAAGTCGCAAAACAAGTTTCCATATTTATGACAAATTTTAAATTTAAAGGGGACATGCTCGTAGTCTAGCGGCTAAGACTAGACTTCATCCTTATACTCAATTTCCACTAACTCCAGGAGGGGTTGTGAGATGTTCATGTAAACACAAATTCTGGCATAGGAAGAGAACTATCAACATCAAGTGATCTCCGAGACTTGAACAAAGTTTCATATGGAATTGCAAATCGATTCTAGGATGTCCATCTCCCAAAAATCCTCTAGTAGAGAGTAAATTCAGACCCAGGTGGGTGTAGCTAAGAATTGTTCCTTCTCCAAGTTGTAACAGGGTTCCTAGTGCCTCATGAATAACCCTGCATTGTTCATGAAATATGGCCCATTGTCCAAAATTCACTTGTGGTCTTCTAGATACTCAAAGATCACTATGAATAAGCCTTTTGCTTTGAGGCAGAGGTCAAATTGAGTTTTTTGTTGACATTCGAACTAGATCCAGTGTAGAATATCCAATTCTTTGGGCCAAATGTCAGTAAATTTATAGGTTATTACATGATCTTGCTTAAATTTCCAAGATTGTTCAAGGCAGTGATTAGGGATCACAAATCCCATGTTTTTCTTTGGCTTTATGTTGGGTATGGAGCCTTATTATCTTTTTTATTCATAGGTATCATCGTGTTGGACCCCAGTTCCTAACAAGGTGGCAATGACGCTCATTTAATCGTCGTCATAGGAGTAGCGCCCCTAAAGCTAAAAATAGATGAAAAATTACCTTGTAAAATATTATAATTTAGACTAAGTCGTTCATTAGGAGGATGATCTGACAATAGAAGTTATGTTTAATTTAGTGTTTTTTCCTTAGAACAAAATCCCTCGATTTATATGAGGGAATTGTATTGCGACTATGTATATGTGTATTATGAGCAAGAAAGAAAGAGGAAACTATGTGAGAGTGAAGAGGAAATTATAGAGGACCTGCTGTAGGTTTTATCTCTTCATTTTGCTAGATAATATAAAGGAAGGACTGGTTATTTCTCCATGGACGTAGCCCAAATTGGGTGAACCACATATATCTATGTCTCTCTTGTTTTATGTGTTTTAGGTGTTTGTGTTTATGCAATATTTTATGTGTTCCATTGCTCTGTAATATATAATTTTCTAATAACTGGTATCATAGTCGAAGGTATATTTGGATGATAAAATCACAGGAGAGAAGGGTTTTAATGGGAGCAATGGCAGAAGATGGAAAGTTTATGGTCAGTAAATTTAATGGCCAAAACTACAAGCTGTGGAAGATGTAGATGGAAGATTATTTATATTAGAAATAATTGTATCTACCAATGAGTTGAAAAGCAAAGAAGTTGATGAGTATGAAAAACGAAAAATGGGATACTCTCAACATAAAGCCACTTGAAACAATACGATTGTGGCTGGCAGTGTCGGTAGCCTTTAATATTTCAAAGGAAATGATAACAGAGGGCTTAATGATGGAAATGGCCAAATATATGAAAAACCCTCGGCCTCAAACAAGGTATTTATTAGGAAGCATTTATTTAATATGAATATGTAAGAAGGTGGATCTATTGTTGATCATGTAACTGAATTTAATACGGTTAGTAGTTAGTTATGTTTTGTAGGGGCAAATTTTGATGATAAAGTTAGGGCTCTATTATTTATGTGCTCATTATGAGAAAGTTGGAACGGTTTAGTTATGGCCATTAGTAACTCTGTCTCTCAATCTAGTACTTTAAAGTTTGATGATGTTGTCGGTGCCATACTTAGTGAGGAAATGCAATGGAAAATACTTAGTGAGACATTAGGTAATTATTTGACTGCACAAACCAGGGTAAGAAAAATGGAAAGAGGAAAGAGCCCATCATATCGCAGTAAATTAAGGAAAGGAAGATCCAAGTCAATATTAGGGATAGTGTGCAGGAAATGTGGGAAGAAAGGACACCTAAAGAAAGAATATAAGTCTCGGAAGGGAAAAAAAGAAGACACACAATAAGAAAACAATCATGCAGTGAATGTGAGAGGTGATGTGTTGCAAGATGCTTTGATTCTTTCATTGGAAAATGTTATTGATGCCTGGGTAGTAGATTCAAGGGCCTTATTCCATGCTACACCTTATAGGAAACATTTTCATGATTATGTTCAAGGAGATTTTGGACAAGTTCATTTGGGTGATGATAAATTGTGTAAAATCATTGGAATGGGTAAGGTTTTTATAAAACAATAGAATGGAAACCAATGGCTATTAAAGGAGGTAAGACATGTTCCAAATCTAAAGGAAAAACTAATTTCAACAAGGCAGTTAGGTAGTGAAGGTTGTGTGACAACTTTTAAAAATAAAATCTGGAAGGTCACTAAAGGAGCCCTGGTAATAAAAAAAGAGAAAAGGTTGGTACATTGTATTTGTGCAATGATATTTCTAATTTTGTTAATGTTTTAACCTCCAAAGGATCAAATACAACATTGTGGCATTATAGGCTCAGGCACATGAGTGAGAATGGGATGCAAATTCTTCACTCAAGAAATTTGTTGCTAGGTTTGAAGCATGTTGATTTGGATTTTGTGAGAATTGTGTTTATGGAAAATAGTAGAGCGTCAAATTTCTCAAAGTTGGGAAAGAAAAGAAAGGTGAAAAATTATAGCTTGTGCATACATATGTATGGATACCTGCTCAAGTATAATCTCTTGGTGGCTATCACTATTATGTTACTTTTACTGATGATGCAACTAGGAGAACTTAGATTTATTATATTCATAATAAATTTGATGTATTTGATACTTTCAAGAAATGGAAAGCTTTGGCTAAGAATGAGACGAGAAATAATTTGAAGTGTCTCATATCAGGTAATGGAAGATAATATTGCAGAAAAGAGTTTGATAAGTAATGTTCAAAGCATGGAATTTGGAGAGAGAAGATAGTTCCAGGAACACCACAGGAAAATGGTGTGTCAGAAAGGATGGATAGGACAATGATGGAGTGTACAAGGTGCATGAGATTACATGTAGGATTTTGTTTACAATTTTGGGCAGATGTTGTAGATAATGTTGTCTATATAATAGACAAAGGGCCTTCAAGTTCTTTGGATGGTGGTATTCTAGAGGAGGCATGGAGAGATTAAAATGAAAAGTACTAATTTTTAAAGACTTTCGATTGTGAAGCCTATGTCCACATTAATAAAGAAAATAGAACAAAGCTTGAGGAAAAATCAAAGAAATGTACCTTTATTGGATATGGTGTTAATGATTTTGGTTATCGCTCATATGATTATGAAAAACACAAAATCATGAAGAGAAGAGATGTCATATTCAATGAAAAGGTCTTGTATAAGGATAATATGTAGGAAAAGAAACAGGAAAAAGAAAATAGGGAATACATAGTGCTTGATGAGATCACAGAATACATAAAGGTGTATGAAAACCATAACGATCAACAACCACAAGAACAATAACTACTGCAACAACAATAGGCACCTCAAACACTTGAAAGTGGTATTAGAAGATCTACCAGGATAAGTAGACCCCCTAAATGATACTCTCCTTCATTATATTATGTATTGTTGTTTGATTATGATGAATCAAAATGTTATGAAGAAGCAATGCAGGTAGAAAACATGAAGAAGTGGGATCCAACCATGGAAGAAGATATACTCATTGGTACATAACAAGACTTGGGACTTAGGTTACTTGTAGGTAAAACAATATTGCAGAATAAATGTGTTTACAGGTTGAAGGAAGAAGATGGAGGTAGAAAAATGTATAATGCTAGACTTGTGGTGAAGGGGTTGGCACAGAAGAAAGTTATGGACTTTAATGAAATATTTTCTCCTATTTTTAAAATGATTTCAATCAAAACTATTTTAAGTCTAGTACCAGCAGAACATTTGCATCTTGAGTAGTTAGATGTAAAGATAACATTTCTCCATGGGGATTTGGAGGAAGAGATCTATATCCAGAAGCCACAAGGGTATCAAGTCAAAGGGAAGGACAAAATAGTATGCAAGTTGAAGAAGAGTTTGTATGACCTATAACAAGCTCCAAGGTAGTGGTATCTAAAATTTGGCAGGTTTATGTATGAACAAGGTTATACTAGATGTCACTCGGATCATTGTGTTTATCTCAAAAGGAAAAGTGATGACAACTATATTATATTATTATTGTATGTAGATGACATGCTTGTTATAGGGTCTAATGTGCAGGAAATAAATAGGCTCAAAGGAAAATTGGAAAATCCATTTGCAATGAACAATTTGGGTGCTATGAAACAAATCCTTGGTATGAGAATAACTAGAGGCGGGAAAAATCACAAATTAACATTGTCTCTGAGTGAGAACATACAAAAGGTGTTGGAAAGGTTTAATATGAAGAATGAAAAACCAATTATTACACCTTTGGCTAGCCATTTCAAACTATGGAAGGAGATGTGTCTCAAGACTCAAGAAGAGATTCTAGAGGACAAAGCATCGTGATATACACCACGCTCTATTTACTATGGGGTTCTTAAAGAGCGTCCAACACCACAACTGAAGTGATTCTCTCAAACTATTTACCAAGCGGTCCATTTGATCCCAGATCTCCTTTTCCATTGAACAAAAGTTAAGTAAGTGGTCTAATGTTTTCCCCTCCTTGCAATAAACAGGAGAATGAGAAGGGAACAAAATCATTTTTCCCTGATTTTGTCCCACATAAGAAGTTCTTCGTGCCTAATTAACCAGAGAAAGAAAAAAAACTTTTGGCCATAGTTTGGGATACCAGATCCTTTTCCATAAAGGATCAAGATTCGTGTTCGCAGAGAAAAACATAATAGAATAATCTTCTTTGAGAGAGAACATACCTTTCGGAAGATGGCCCCATCGCAGTTGTCATGTTCTCCATTGTCTTAGACCCATGGAAACTTGGAAGGTGCAAGAAGAGGCACTATTTACTAGGGTAGAATAGAAAGGAGTTTAAATCATTGATTTTATCCATCTAATCAAGGAGGGAGAGAAGCCAAATGCATATATAATATACATGATATATTTCTGATTCAAGTGATCGTAAGCCTTAGAGAGGTAAATTTTAATGAGAATACCTAGAGATTTGGATTAGGATAAAGAGTGAACTACCTCATGAGCCACAAGGATACCATCCATAATCTGCCAACCCTCCACAATTCCCAACTTTCCTAGAGTGATAATCATTTTTAGTAGGGGTTTGTGTCACCTGACTAAAATTCCTTAAATAAATTTTTAAATAAAATTGCACAGGAAAATTGGTTGAAACCTATTCAGATATAGCGCAACTCCTTTCTTAGTGATAAGTGCAAGAAATGTTGCATTTATGCCTAACCATATTCTTTGGGAACAATGGGAATCCTCAACCAACTCATGGATTTCAGCAACTTGGAAGTGCAAAACCACTTTGAAGTATTCATAGATGAATCCATCCGGGCTTGGAGCTTTGTTTAAGGGGAGCACAGAAACTACCTCTCCAACCTCCACATTGGAGATCTCCCACATGAGATCCTCATTATGATCTTCCAAGATTAACTGGGGAATACATTCCCTAATTCTAGAGATCGACTCACTTTGATCCTCTCAGGGCTCTGTGAACATTGTCTAGAAATAGGTGATCAACTCCTCAGAAATATCCTTAGCGAAAGAGCCACCGATCATCTAATCCATTGATGGAGACAATCTTATGGAACTATATGTGTTTTAACATATTCCTATGAAATAATTTTATGTTACGCTCACCTTCTTTGAGCCATTTAACTCTTGATTTTTTCCTCCAAATAATCTCTTCCTATTTTCTCCGTTGCTCTAGGTCATTGAGGACATCACATTCTTGAGAAATGAGGGTTTCACTCCTACCTTCTAAAATTATCCACTATTGGATTGACCACTGTCATGCGGAAAGAGTTAATCTTGCGGACAAAACCAACCTCCCTAGAAGCCTAAGACTTTCTAGTGACAAACAAGACAATTAAGAGCAATCCTTCTCTAAACATGCATTATCATACAAGAAACCAAGTGTTTTAGATCCTACATGTAGTCAAACGCTGTTGTAGTAGTCTAGTCTCATCGATCCATATGAGCTCCTCCTTCACTTCGAAACCTGCATTCACTAACAATCAAACGATTACATAGCACCTGAATATCTCACAAAATAAAACATATTCAACATATAGACCAAGGAGTATATGAAACAATTCATTAATAACAAATCATTGAGAAGAATGGACTTATTTGTATTAATAAGAAACAAAAGAAACCATTACAACCTGAGCCTTGGTGTTGTGCAAGTTCCTCCCAGGGTCCAGCAAGAGTTTTCCTTTACTTTGATAAGCTCACCCACTTCCAAATGAAACAATAAAGGATGGGAATCTCTCCTCACAAGCTTCTACAAGGAAGTACTAATTTCAGCAGCATCTACCCTTAGGAATATTCAGTTTTCAACCTCCCTCCTTCTGGCCCAATGCCTGTATTTATAGTGCTCTAGAGGAAGTTAATTAGGTCCACCATCAATGGGATAAGTCCTTCTTTGGATGGGATAGTTCCCCTCTTGATGGGATAAGTTCCTCTTTCATAGGGATACATGAACCATCTGGAGGTGCTCAATACACGTCGAACAAGCTTCTAGAATGCTCTAGAAATGACCACAAGTAACTTTTTAAGATGAAACTCGCGCCTTTTGACCTTTACAGGAGTACGCACCCACCCCTTTACATACAGAGTGTACAAGTACGCAGGTATTGTGAACTTGGCTTGCATACACACAGGTAAGGTTGAGAGAAACTGCGTACCCAAAGATAAATATATTTTTAAAGACTTTCTCTCTTTCTTGAACTTTGACATGGAGAGTAGAGGTATGAGACTTGCCAAGGAGGATAGTATGACAGTTGATGGAGCCATACTAACTACAAATAGTCATGGTGAAAAATTTTAGTGGAACAGATTGCCCCCTAAAGTGCGAATCCTGTAATAGATTAGGGTTTTATATCATCTAGGAAGGGTGAAGTACTTTATCATTTCAAGGATTATCTTGTGGAGAGCCCAGTCAGAACTTGCAATTTTCAACACAAAATACATGTATAAGATTATATCATCACTGACGTAGGCATTCCCATACTCAGATCAAAAAACTTTAACTAACAGACTAACTACTACTCTGATACAGGAATGATTTCGTAGTACATCATAATCATAGACTCATGTAGACACAGTATGGACGCAGCCATCTGTTTATAATTGGTCTACTATACAATGAATACAAAACTCCTCGCAGCCTGGATGGTGGAAACTAGATCCAGGGTCTTCATTTCTACTTCCCGAAATGGTACGATTCTAGCCATGCGAATAAATGAGTTGATGTCGAACATGGTAGAAACCACTTGATTACCAGTCGATGATGTAAACTGTTAACAAGTGTGAGAGAGACCACCAGTGATGTCAATGGTTCTCAAAGTACCTAGTACAATCCATGAGATGTGAATGAATGAGTCGATGTCGAACATTTCACGGAGTCCTTCGATCGAAAGTCAATGATGTAAACTGACGTCAAAGGCGAGAAGCCTGCCATTGATGCATGCAGACTGCAAGATACTGATGATTTCTAAGTCAACTCTCTAGATAATGTGCTGATGTCGATAGGAAGTGACCCGTCGCAGGCAAGCCCACAACACGTAATCATAGTTCAAGTTGAAGAAATGTTGCTGTAAGGACTGACTCACGGATGGTTAAAATGGATGATAGGTATTTTGCAGTTGAATGTTTTGTTTGCAAACCTCTTGAACACATAACGACACAACATATGGCTTGGTGACGAATGACTCAAAGTTAATACCCGGAACCCGGCTGAAGAATTTCAATGTGGTTTGATTAACTGTGAGGTAAAGGATTTCCCAACCCAGGTGAATGAAAAGTGTCGTGTTCAAGAGTGGTAATAAGGTTTTTTCTGAGACAAAGGATATCAAATAGGCCCATTCTTCTCTCTTTTTCCCCCACCATTTCTGGCAAGTACCTCTTTATTTTTTACAAGCTTGAGGAGGATAACATATGCTTGATTATAAGCTCGTCCTTCGGATGAGTCCAACTTAGTTTTGATTCGAACCCTAAGAAGGAGTGGTCCATTCCTATTTGTAATAGAATAGGTCCTTTACTGTGAAATTTTAACGAGTCCAGTATAGGAGAAACTCGGCGCTTTTCATGTTTAGGGAGTCTGAAAAACTTAAGGAGACTCCAGATTGGACGTTTTCGTAAATTTGTGTCTCCTAAGCCCGAAAAAGTATAAAATAATACCTGGGAGAACTGCTTGATCTTGCGACCAAGGAGTACTTTCATGATTAGTGTCTTTGACCTGAAAAGTAAAAAGCGATCAAGGACACGTCGTTTTATTTCCAGTATCGAATTTGAAACGACAAAAACCCGGCAATCTTTTCCTGTTTTTACGGTCAGAAAAGGGCTATAAGGGGACCTTCTTTTAATTCCGTTTTAACGAGTGTAAAAGAGACACTCAGCAATCTTTTCATATTTTAGGAGTCAGAAAAGGGCTTAAAAGATGACTCTGATGTTTTGGTTTGTGAAAAATGACAAATTTTCCCTGAAAATCCTTTTGTCCTGCACAAAAACAACACATTACTCATACCTGTTTAAGATGGGCAAAAATACATTGCAAAATATCTTTCCATGGTGAAAAATAAACAAACTTAGCATTTATTCATCCAAAAAACCTATAAAAAGACTTTTTACCATGTCATTTTTACCATTTTACTGTTGAGGGAGAGAAAAGGGCTTTTGGCAAGAAACTTCCCGTGGACTTTGCAGAGAATCCGACTTCGGAATCGAGCACCGTCTCTTTCAGGTATTCACAACATCCTCCTCTCTGTTTTCATCCGATTAAATTTCATTTTAAGCCCTAATTTGATTTTTTGGGGCTTTGGGGTTTTGAGATCCACTTTTCGGGGTACGCAGGTACCCCATGGGTAACCTGCGTACCCCGACATTTTCGTTAATGGGAAAAAGGCCGGAGTACGCAACCTACCTTCATCACAGCTGCGTACCCACGCTCTGTTTCTGAAGGCGGGGTGCGTACTCCGCGCAAAGTAAATTTAAAAACCCCAATCTCAAGATTAAACCATTAATTTTTGATTTAATGAATTCTAATGAATGTTTTATGGTGTGTAGATTACCCACCATGCTTGATTGGCGCGAAAGAGAACAAGAAGATGTCGATTTGGCTGCAATAAATCGTCAACCTTCCATTGATGCATTAAAGGCATGCGGTCTTTACAAATACTGGGCCATACCTGGCATGAGGGCCCAGGTGCCATTCTTAGAGTGGTTGGTCGAAAGGTGGAATGTTCAGGATCAATGCTTTTACATCGGAGGGCACCAGCTCGAGATAGAGCCCTCAGACATATATTTCCTCACTGGTTTGCCAAATAGGGGTGAGCACCTGTCTCTGTTCGGGACTAGGCCGGGTGGCCAATCCCTTGTTAGTCTCCGACTAGAGTGGTGCAATAATCAAAACCAGGAGAAGGGGATAGAAATCAAATTCATATCCCGACCTGAACTTATGGTGATTTCCTTTATAGTTACCAGACTCTGCGGCGCAGCCGCTTTGCACCTTGCCACTGGGTCCCAAATGCGGATGGCGATTGATTGCTTCCGAGGCACCATTTTCAACTAGTGCGATGCTGTGTTGGCCAATATGAAGGGCCAATTGACTAGAGCAAAGAACGGGCAAACAAAGACTTTTGGGTATGGGCCTTTGGTTGTGAGCTTTGCCCTAGAGAGGGTTCCGATGCTGATCCCGCAGCATCTCATAGTTGAGGTTGGGCCTCCTCGGGAGCCGAAGTTGATGCGATGGGTTGCGGTGATGGCCCGGCATCCTGATGAGGAAGCGGGAGTCGTCCGATTTCCTACGGGTTACTTTCACTGGTTGGAGAACCAGGTCTTTGCCATTCAAGATTTTCCTTATGCCGAAGTGGATTTTCATGGAGATCCGGACATGGTTCTTCCATAGGGAGAACAATGGGACGACATAGGTACTTCATTTTTCACAAGTTTTTTAAATTATCTATATTTTTTGTTTTTAAATATCATCTCAAAACTGACAGTAAAATTTTCAAAATGCAGATGTAGGTCCACGGCATCTAGCCAATCTCCGGCCTTTCGAGAGGAGACATCCAGTTGCACCACTACCGGTCCCACAGGACGTGGCTGCAGAGACACTAGCTGAGTTGGATCAGGATCTAGAGCGTCTGACGGCAGATATACCAGAGACTACCATAGATGATATTCCTATTAGACTTCAGCGCTATGTAGTCGCAGTCCCAAGACCTTTTAGGAGGTTCTTGTGTAGGGTAGCTCGCGCAGTGGTGTCATATAGGGAGCACCACCAGTGATTGGATGGTCACTTTTGTAGACACATGTGACATTTTGGTTTTTTGTACTTATCATTTTTGCCGATCATAAGGTGTAACCTATGATTGAAGACGATGTATATTTTTTGACACACTTCTATCTATATATATCATTATTTACCAGCTTATCTTGTTAAACATGTGTGATGAAATGTTTTTTTAAATTTACATGTATGATTATCGCAAATGTCTGTCTAACACTCGAGAAGCAATTGCATCTGCTAATGTATTTAGAGACCTTGGAATATGCTGATATTCAATGTAATCAAACTCACGTTCCAAGAGACGCACTCTCAAAAACAATCTTAATAACACAGGATTTCTAATGGCATAAAATCTATTAAGCTGTAATACAACGAGTTCCGAATCTAACCTCACAATCAAACGTCGAATCCCGAATGAAATAGATTCAGACAATAACTCAATCACTGCACTGTATTCTGCAATGTTGTTTGTTGTTTGACCGAGGCTCACCCCATGCATAGAAACTAACTCGTCAGAGGGCGAATAGATAACCCAAGCTGCAGAAGAGATATTCTGTGTACTACGACAAGCACCATCAGTGAATCCAATGTACGTTTGGAGAGGCATCGACATCTGAAATATCAAGAGTAAAACCAAGATAAGCCAGAATAATGACGAAAAACACACTCTCTAAGCTAAGCACACTCTCTAGACTAATAAACACTCAAGCTAGAAAGAAGACCTAACAGAAAGGAAACCTAACCTAACTAAAAATTCTCCATACCCTGCATTTTAGCATAATACCTCTTTAGGTAAAGTCCATTTCTGGGTTTACCCAAAGAGTCCCCGTCAAAATCAACTAGCTCATATGCCCCCTTTGCTAGCTTTCGCTTGACAATGTAGGGCCCATGCCACATGGGAACGAATTTTCCAGCACCTAGTTTATCGTTAGCTTGATCATATAACAGCACTAGGTCGCCTTCCGAAAAATTTCGAGGGGTCACATTTCTATCATACTGAGCTTTCATTCGTTTCGCATGAGTCTCGATTGCTAATGCAGCATCACGGCGAGTCTCATCTAATTTAGCTAAGTATAATAAACTCTTTTCCTCTTTGGACGTAGCTGGGAGTAATTCGATAGCCATTTGAAGTGATGGGATTTCGCATTTAATGGGCAACACAGCTTCCAAGCCATAAACTAGCTGGAAAGGAGTGAACCCTGTTGATGTTTTCACTGAGGTTCGGTATGCCCATAGCGCTAAAAATAAAATGTTGTGCCAATTCGACCGATGAATACCAATGATTCGTCGGATCATGATAACCAGAACTTTGTTGATAGACTCAACCAGACCGTTGGCTTGTGGATAATAAGGAGTAGAGCTATCATGGCGCAAACCAAGCTGGCCTGTAAGTTCGGTCATCATGACGTTTCGAAAATGGCGCCCATGGTCAATGATGATCGCTTGTGGGACACCAAACCTAGCAATAATGTGATTGAATACGAAAATTGTTGTTGTCTTGCTGTCTGCCTCGAATGTAGGCATCGCCTCAGCCCACTTAGTAAAATAATCAACCACGAGGATGATATACACATGCCCCCCGGCCAAGTGAGGGTTACAAGTAATAAAATCAATACCCCATTTGGCGAAAGGACCAACGAAAATTATAGGGTGGAGAGGAGTAGGTGGTGCGCGCATATTTCGATCAAACACCTGATAGTTGTGGCATTTTTGGACCACAATAATACAATCTTTGAATAAAGACGGCCAAAAGTAGCCAGCGTGCAATATCTTTTGGGCTGTGGCATACCCAGACATATGACCGCCACATGCTCCAGAGTGACAGTCATTCAAAACCCTCTCAGCCTCTTCGTGAGTTAAGCAATGTCGAAAAACCAAGTCCGCCCCACGGTGATAAAGAGTATCTCCAATAATTTTGAACTGTTGGGACTGGAACCGAATTTTTCGACACTCCGACTTTGAAATTTTAGGCCGAAAAGATTGGATATGGAGATAGACAATTATATCCCCATGCCACAGATCTAAAGTGCTGATGAGAAAAAAAGATTCGTCCGCAATGGACTCCTCTGCCACAATCTCTGTGTCAGCACGCAGGAAATCACACATTAACTCCCCGAAAACTAAGGATTTCTTAGACTTGGACTTCTCGAACTCCAAATCGAACTCTTGCAGGATAACGATCCATTTAGAGTACTTGCCCCCTAGTAGCTGTTTAGTCAAAATATAAATCATAGGGTTGCAATCTGAAATCACTGTAGTTTTACGAAGTAAAATGTAGTGACGGAAACGCTAGACAGCTTGAACAGCTGCCAGAGCCAATTTCTCCACATGAGAGTATTTTAACTCAGTTGGATTTAGGGTCCGACTAAGATCATATATCACATGTTCCGTTCCGAATTCATCTTCCTAGACTAACACCATTCCAATAGTGGAATGCGAAGCTGCGAGGTATAAGAAGTAGTCCTGGTTGTAGTTGGGAGGATGCAGCAACGGCGCATGGGTCAACGCGTGCTTGAGCGCATCAAAAGATTGCTGAGCAATCTCATCCCAAGAGAATTTAGCATTCTGTTTCAACAACCGGGTAAAACCCTTAGTGACCTCAGCGTAGTTTGGAATGAATCGGCGTAAAAAGTTTGCTTTCCCCTGCAAACTTTGGAGTTGGCGCAGACTCGAAGGAGGAGGCAATTTTATGATAGCTTCGACCTTCGAGGGATCGACGTGAATGCCAGCTTTTGAAACAACAAACCCCAGCAATCGACCCACTTCTATACAAAATACACACTTGTGTGGATTTAAACGAATACGATAATGCCTACACCTCATAAAGATTGCTCGTAAGTGGACAAGGTGATCAGCTCGATGTAAGGAATGAGCAGGAAAATCATCGAGATACGGCTGCACAATGTGCTTGATGTCATGAAATGCACAAGATATTGCCCGTTGAAAAGTGGCTCCGGCATTCTTAAGCCCAAAAGGTAATTTGCAATAAGCAAATGTCCCCCATGGACAAATGAATGCCGTTTTTGGTTGATCGGCAGGTAGAATATTGATTTGATTATAACCCGAAAAACCATCCATAAAGGAAAACATTTCACTTCCGGCACAATCATCAATTATTTGATCGATATAGGGCGTTGGATAGTTGTCTTTAGGACAAGCTCGATTTATATCCCTATAATCGATACAGATTCTTATTGTTCCTTGTTTCTTGTTAACCGGAACAATATTCGATACCCAATCTGTTAATGGGATGGGATAAATGAAACTTGCTTTCAACAACTTCTCGACTTCTGCCTTAATCGCAGCTACTTTTCGAGGGTGAATCTGACGCAATCGTTGCCGGACGGGTTTAGCGTCTGGGTAGGTCTTGATTTCATGGACAACAATGGTGGGATCAATTCCTGGCATTTCCTCGTAAGACCAGGCAAACACGTCATGGAATTCTTGGAATAGGGCCTTGTAAATTTGAATTTCATCATCTGTACACGAGGCACCTATATGAATGTTCTCAACAATTCCGGGCTTCACTGAAATGTCAATGGGAATAGTGCGAGAAATATTCCCTAAATTCAGCTCTGAATCAGGATGTTTCGTTGGGCTCTGAGCTTCTTTGACATGTTCAGTGGTAAAGATGGATGAGAAATCATTTTCGAAACAATCATCCTCAGGTAAAAACGAAGATCTGTGATGAAGATCCTCCCATGGTAAATCATCTACACATAGGACTTCACGAAGGTGTTCGTCAGATGACACAACTTCGGGAAACGTTATTAACTCTGAGGTTGATGCGAAAAGTGATTCCACACGGACCACATTCATTTGGTCAATTTCGGTTAAAGCGGGTCGGTAAAAGACACTACGGTTTCATAAGCAATTTCATATGGACTCAAAGGCATAGCAGTACCAAATGAGTCTGGCTCAGATTCGGAAGGGACAATCCAAGGATCGTCGTAAATAATGGTGTCTGATGTAATCATATGAATAGATGCAAATGAAGACGATGCATTGATTGAGGAAAAGGAAAAGTTCCCAGTAACCAGAATCTTTAACTAAACCTACGCCAACGTCCCTGTAAGGGATGGTCGTTTTACCGACTGCTGGAATACTCTCTGAAGAGGCTGGGTCGGATGCAAAGTAAGCCAGGCT
>APFE030212446.1:833-20595 GCA_000404065.3 Pinus taeda | reverse complement strand
TAATTTGAAATAAGATAGAGACATATTGCAGCAGGTGGTTTTCACCCACATTGGGTTTCCACCTTATATATGGTGTTCTTTGATAAAAAATAAAAAAATAAAAAACTACACACCTTTTTTCACTTTGTAGGAGCTCGATATTAACCTACTATATCTCTATAATTTTGGGTCTCCAAGGTATGAAATTACTTCCTGCATTAATCCTATGAGTATTCTTTCTAACCCCATAAGTCTGATCAAGATTGGATTCTCCAATGAAGAGTTAAGCCAAATCTCCCACGATGACCTGATTATAGACTGGTTCAGTAGAGCAATCTTGTACAAAGTTTCACATGTCATTGTTTTGACCTTAGAATCTGAATTTGATACACAGAAAACTATAGTTTGTCCTCTTTGTATAAATTCTTATGAAATTTCAATCTGATGCTCAGAAAAAAAAAAAAAAAAAAAAAAAAAAAAAAAAAAAAAAAAAAAAAAAAAAAAAAAAAAAAAAAAAAAAAAAAACGTTATGATGATTTTCCCCCCGTCACCTGTTTGAGATATAATTCGGGATCCTGCAAAAACCCTAATTTCCTTGGATCATATCTCAGAAAATATAGTGAGACAAGATCTAAAATTCAGACCCACAGTTCAGAGAGAGTTCGGCTCAAATGGGTTTCTTTTTTGCTTCTGAAACATTGCAGAAAAAAATTTATAGCGAAAATTCCACGATGACCTGTTTGGAGCAGTGAAACCCTAGAATCCAAGCTATGATACCAAATGTTATGAAACCAATGCACAAAAATATAGAAAAGATAGATCAATGACTTAGAAATCAACCTCTTCGAGGGGGAAACCTCCTTTACATTACACAAATGAACAATTCTTGGATGATACAAATGACAAAACCTCCTTTCTATATATAGGAGTCTAAGGGGTCACAAAATAACCAAATCCGACCTAACAATAATAATATAAGGACACAAAAATAACAATAGTGGGCTTCTATGGGGCACAATAATAACAATATAGGGACAATAGGGGCACAACAATAACAATAAGGGATACAATGACAATAGTAATGGGGGAATCACTATTATTATAGGGACCTAACACTAGGTGTTATAATTAAAACTTGCACACATGACTAAAACAAGCAAAGGATACACAACATCCACGTAGCATAACCTAAAATCTCTATTCAATGAATCAACATGGCATTGAAATACATGAATGTAAACATAACACAACAAATATAGGAAAACAAGATATTTTTGACCTTGAAAGAGTCCTTCTTTACCCTTAGACTTGTCCTCCTCTTCCTTGGAATTTCACACTTTTCTAGCTCTAATTCACTACAAATCAAGCTTACTTGGCTTCTACAGAAAATGAGGTTGAGATGCTCCAGTATGTAGCCTTCTTTTGAGGTTGAATTACCCTATTTGAGGCTGACTTGGTGGAGGAGACCTAAATGACCTATTTTACAATCAAATAAATTTCTTCTTTGACAAATAAATCCCAAGAAGGGTTCTTTACAATATGACACAGACAAGGACACTTGACATATACCTTATAAGCCTACAATGGAATCTTTGACCTAAAAACAATTGACCCAAGCATGAAAGCCATGCGTTAATAAGCCAATTTATTTAACAATAAAAAATTATTTTTCTTTCTTTTGATAAATACATTTCATATGACTCAAGTACAATTATGAATATCGACACTAGTTAAATTCCTCAACACTCCCTCTTAACTAGGGAGGTATTCATAATTACCTACATCCATAGATGTACATGGAAGATCTCCAAAATGAACTACGAAAAATTTTGGCACACTCAGTGCCATGGACTAGATTCCTGACCAAGGTAATCTATCTGGGTGGGAGTAAGCTGGACTAGTGCTTTCATATAGTCTAGGTACCATCATGCTTATTAACTAACCACTAACCCATGGATCTAGGTGTGTGTCCCAGGTCAGAGATCCAAGACCAACACTGCCATCCCTCTTCGGGATGTAGACATCAAACACACATAAGCCAACCAGATGTCATCCCAGGCATTCACCATTAGATGCCTCAACTCTCCCTAATAAACTAGATATATCCATTTGTCTAAGCATGCTTCCAGAGTGTTCAGCATGTTTATGGAGATACAAACACAAACCCCAATCAGTAATAAATTATTAAATATTCATTTACAAGTAAACACAGACCTTTGGCATCCTCAATCATGTTGATGCCACTTATATTAAGTTATTCATATGCAATTAGTCAGAAACTTTCTTCTTCTTCTTTCATTTCTTCAACAAGATGATATACATTCTTAGTACTTCTTAGGTCTTGAACATTCATCTAGATTTCAAAGTATTCATTGTCATAATGTGCCCTCCCTCTCAATTAGAGAGATATACTCTTTTTTATATCCAAGCTCCCTCTCAACTTAGGGATATCAAATACTTTCTTCTTTTATAACATCATAGAAGCTTCAACCTTTCATGACTTCATCAAGGTCATATTTATCATCATCCTTATAGTTATCTTCATCATGCACATACAAACATCTTCATTATCTTCAAGATTTTGTACCTACAAAACTTTAATAGCAAGTACAACCAACTACATATATAGAATAATGAAGTTAACAGTATCAAATTTATGTGAATATAATGGAAGCATTAACATGATCAAATACTTTAGACATCAAATACCTAGTTAGGTCCATAATAAGTAAGAGACACATACTAGAATCAAACTTCTTTCTAGAGTTTTGTTACAAACCCTAGACTACAACATAAAGAAACTTAATCAAGAAATCAGTCTCAGTCTATCTAGGGTCTCAATATTATTTTCATATATATATGACATATTCTATTGTGATCCATTAAAACCCTAGATTCCTTCTTACAGACACAAATCCTTAGATATCAATAATTCAATCAAATAACAACTCTACTATAAATGTTATATTCTACTAGGGTTTGTTGCAAACCCTAGATTTTATCATCATATCCTAGAAAATCAAACTTCTACTAGAGATTTGTTACAAACTCTAGAATTCACAAACTATGAGCAT
This sequence comes from Pinus taeda, assembly GCA_000404065.3. Taxonomy (NCBI): domain Eukaryota; kingdom Viridiplantae; phylum Streptophyta; class Pinopsida; order Pinales; family Pinaceae; genus Pinus; species Pinus taeda. The sequence goes on along the minus strand of APFE030212446.1, from coordinate 17,542 downwards.
CAACAATTAAGTTAGCATACTCACATATCTATTATCTAGGATTTCATGCATTAACATTTCTCATCAATATTTACGAGGTAAACCAAAGATACAAATATAAATACATTAGAGTTAGACATACAACAATTTTTACCAAGTTAGGGTTTCGATCAGACAAGTGAATATACACCTAGGGCTTCATTCTTAGGATCTTACTATCGAAATTATAAGATTTTTTCTCATAAGCCCTAATTCATAAAACCCTAAAGATCTAGGGATTCAATACATAACTTTACATAGGAAAAACTAAAGGACTAGGGTTTCCATTGTAGTAATACAAAAACATCAAAAGAATAGGAATTCTAGATTTCATCAATAACCCTAAGTAGACTAGGTTTCATAATTAATATTGCCATACCCTTAGGTTAGGGTTTTACAGAGAACCTTTTTAGGATTCCACAAGAATGATAATATAATGCAGGTAGATTCAACCTAATGATTAGCTTCCCTAAAAAGAATCTGTATGATTTAAAACCATAGACATCACAATGTTAGTAATGTAAAGCAGATTTTAAAATAAAGAATGACTATATCGTTTGTATGAAGAGAAACTTTTAACAAAACTTATAGTTTAATACATACCTCGATTTGTTCCTTAACAAACCTTGTATGACATCAATTCCTGAAGGATGGAACTTTTTCCATGCATCAAATTTATCCTTTGAGGTCTCCTCCATAACTCTTTAGCATTAAGAAAACTTTCCTAAACAAGGAAAATATGAAAAGAAAGGTTTTTAGTATATAATACAAATACATCTTAATAAGAGAGGAAATAAAACATAAAATATAATATGAGTAAGATACTTATCTTTGGTAAAATAGTGAGGGATCCCTCTTAATCCAATCTTGAGGGAAACCTATAGCTTATCAAAAAATTTCTAACAACACATGTTAGACCTATAAGTTCAAGAAATCAAAACATAAAGGAAAAAATTCAAAACTTAAATAGAAGACTAAGAGGGATAAGAGAGAGAGGAATTAGTAGTGTAAGTCCTTGACTTTCAATACGTTGGTCTCTCTTCTTAAGTGGTGCTTCATTGGTAATATTTGCTTTATACCTATCTCTCTTCTTGTATCTTGGATTCTCTGGACAATGACTTTTGTAGTGACCCATCTTGTGACAATTGTAAAATTCATTTTTTGATAGGTCGACCTTCTTCTTTGGTCAATTGTACTTCTTGAAAGTTCCCTTCATTTGATGAGAGGAATAGGAATTTGAGATGTTCTCCTCTCTATCCTCCTTCTTGTTTCTTACTAATGATATTTTGGCTTCTTCTTGATTCCTGATACAAAGGCACTCCAAGATGTTCATGATCCTAGAAGGGCAGGGATCACAAGCTCATTTTCTGGTACAATTTCGTTTATTTCTTTAAGTTCATCTCTGATTATAGATATCCTTATAAAGAAGGATGAAATATTACCGTATTTATTCATATTCATAGTTCTTAATTCATTCTTGAGGCTTGAAATTTGACCAATGTTCTTGATTGTGTATAATTTGGATAGAGCCTCATACATTTCTTGAGCAGAATCTATGATGGATATATATGGAATGAGATTGTCCTTTACTCCATCCACTATTAGGTTCATGGCCAATATTTCAGTTTCTTTGAACTTCTTTTTCTCTACTTCACTTGATTCATTTGTAGGCTTCTTAATTTTTCCTTGAAATAGATCCCAAACTTTATTCTTCTCGAGGATGAGATCTACCCTATTTTTCACTGCCCATGAGGCTCCTTCTAGTTTTTTTTCTCCCTGCATTGAGTTAGACATAGTTTTTGTAGAGAGTAGGCTTATCACCTTATATTATCCCTTTAATGATCTTCCTCTAATCTCCCTTTTCCTTCAATAAATCTTCAAGCTTCTTTTTTTTCTTCCTTCTTCACCTTAGCTCTGACACAATGTTGGAAAATCAAAAAGGTAAAAATATTTGCTTTTATTGATAATTACTTGTGATTTCCTTAAATTATTATTATTTTTGTTATGTTCTTCTTTTTATCTTAGTTCATCAAGAAATTATCAAAACCAAAACACGAGTATCAAGGACACAATATGTAGGTGCACAGCCAGAGAAAACCCCCTATATCAATAACTTTTTAGTAGGTTCATATGAAATTTATACAACCAAAACCAAACTATATTACTCCACCAAGTCAATATTTCAATGGGATACAACAACCTTCAATAGACTCTTCTTGTCCAGTAGCTTCAACCCAACATCAACCCAAAAATTTCGGCCCAACTTCACTAGTAGCTTCAGAATTTCAGCCTCCCCACGAATTGCAAAATTTCGGCCTTCTATTAAAATTCTAAAACTTCGTAGGTGTGAGATAATAGAGAGAGAAATCGAATTCTTGACCTTGAAGGAGACTTTCTTCTTTACCCTTAGACTTGTACTCCTCTTCCTTGAAATTCCGCACATTTCCAACTACAATTCACTGCAAAACGAGCTTGCTTGGCTTCTACTACAAATGAGGTCGAGTTAATACAATATATAGGCTTATTGTGAGGTCAAATTACCCTATTTGAGGCCAACTTGTTCTTCCTTGAGGACGACTTGGTGGAGGAGACCTAAATGGCCTATTTTACAATAAAATAAATTTTGTTTAGAGAGTTTTCGGCGTAATCACATAAATATTCTTTTGTCGACGCGTTTCGAACCAACTAGTGTGGTTCATCGTCAGGACAAGTTGAAGAACCAATCCAGCTTAGCTTGTTAAATAGTATGTGCAGAGACTCCAACGGCTATATTTCAACAGCTAATTCTGACCTAATGACCCGAGTCAAACCAATAATAACAACCTAGTTATATTTAATTATTATTATTCTAAGAAATTAGTTAAAATTAGGTAAATTATATAATAAATGTGTATAAATATCCAAAACCTAGCTAATTTAAATTAAAATAATATCATTGGTATATCGTATATTTATTTAATAATATTTTTATTTATCACTTGAAACTAAATTAATAAATTTTATATTTAATATAATAATTTATATTTATTAAATAAATTAAATTTATTTAATAATTTATCATTCCAATAAATTATTTAAATTAGGTAAATAAAAGTATTCAATTGTTAACCTAATTAAATTAATAAATGTATAACTATATCCCAAAACCTAACTAATCCAAATTAAAATATTATCATTGGTACAAGGCATATTTATTTAGTAATATTTTTATTTATCCTTTTAATCTGATGGTCATTAATACAAAATTTTCAATTAATTTAATAATTTATATTTATTAAATAATCTAAATTTATTTAATCATTTATTATTTCACCAATATTATTAAAATTACTTAGTCAAGTAAATAATAATCTTGATATATTATATTACTATTATTTATGGAAGCTCGTTAAATTAGGTAAATTTTATAATTAAAGTATTTATTTGTTAATGTACTTGTTTATAAATGCATATACATAAAAATGAACTAACTCAAACTAAATTAACTATTAAGGTTACATTATATATCTATTTAATAATAATTTTTTATTTAAATCTAATGGTCCATTTTAAACTTAAATTAATAAATTACATCTTCTATCACGATGTCATTTTATAATTAATTTAATAATCTATATTTATTAAGAAATCTATATTTATTTAATTAATAAAATACTATTCCAAGTTATTAGGAAGATATTACATATAGAGGTTTGGGTAAAGATATTAATATAATGTTCTGGGCTAATAATCATTATCATAATTCTAAAGGAATAGTAGAAATTAAATATACATATATGAAATGAAAACCAAAAAACAAATTTAATAATTATAATAACTCTGTTTAATTGTAACCTAATAATAGCCTAAAGGAAAAAAGGTTAATACCCTTAATAACAGTGCATAATAATAAGACTAAACCATACTAATACTATAGGGATAAAAGAGAAAAAAATCATAGGAAAAGGGACCAACCACTGAAAACAACACTTAGGAGAGGGAAGAACCCTAAGACCTGAGGAGGTTAGAAAGACAGGGCTAGGACCCAGAAACTACTAATCTTCCAGCCATCATCCCTATTAAGATTATTCGGCCTTTTCTCAATCTCCAGGGCCTCTCTAAATTTTGTGATGGTGAAACTGCGCAACCCTAGCAATGCCTTGAGCATCCTCAATACAGACATGATGCATCGTCTTCCCGGCATGTTCAGCCATGGTAGAGGACTTAGTCCTACCATGCCTTAGGTCAGCTGAATGCTCATTAATCTTTTGATTAATAGATATATAATGTACCTATAATATTAATTTAGTTTGAGTTAGTCGTTTTTATGTATATGTATTTATAAGCAAGTACATTAACAACTAAAAAATAAATACTTTAATTATAAAAATTTTCCTAATTTATCGAGTTTCCATAAATAATAGTAATTTAATATATCAAGATTATTATTTATTTGACTAAGTATTTGTTAATAATATTGGTGAAATAATAAATTATTAAATAAATTTAGATTATTTAATAAATATAAATTATTAAATTAAGTGAAAAAATTTGTATTAATTTAATTTCAAATGACCATTAGATTAAAAGGATAAATAAAAATATTACTAAATAAATATTCTTTGTACCAATGATAATATTTTAATTTGAATTAGTTCGGTTTTGGATATACTTATTAATTTATTAGTTTAATTAGGCTAACAAGTGAATACTTTTATTTACCTAATTTGTTGGAATGATAAATTATTAAAGAAATTTAATTTATTTAATGAATATAAATTATTATATTTATTAATTTAGTTTCAAATGATAAATAAAAATAGTATTATGATATACCAATGATAGTATTGTAATTTAAATTAGTTAGGTTTTGGTTATTTATACAGATTTATTTAGTTCTTTTATTAGATAATTTACCTAATTTAACTAATTTCTTAGAATAATAATAATAATTAAATATAACAAGGTTATTTTTGGTTTGACTCGAGTCATTGGGTCAAAATTAGCCATTGGCAATATAGCCGTTGGAATCTCTGCACATACTATTTAACAAGCTAAGCTGGATTGGTTCTTCAACTTGTCTTGACGATGAACCACACTTGTTGGTTCGAAACGCATCAACAAAATAATATCTATGTGATTACGCCGAAAACTCTCTAAACAAGACTTAGACTCTTGAATGTGATGTGGGCATACCTAGAATTCAATAGTTGAGAATTATCTATTCTTCACACATTGTGGACAAAATATTTTTAGATATGTTGACTTCTAAGAGTCAATGTAAACATGCTATTCTTGGGTTTTTCAACATTTTCTATCAGTCTTCATTTGGGAGAATTTTCATAAATATAACACGCATTCCCTTGAAATATTACATCATAGCCATGTTCCATCAGTTGTCCTACACTAATGAGGTTATGCTTCAAATGTGGAACATAATAAACATCAAATATGTATTTCCACTGATTATGTTTGGTAAGAATAGGGACAATACATTTTCCTTTAAGTTTAATAAAAGAATGATCTCCAAGAGTAATTTATGATGTTATGGAGGAATCATGATAAGAAAGCTAGTTTTTGTTATCTGTCATATGATTATTGCAACCAATGTCCAACAACCAAAGATCCTTGTTGTGAGTGTCTTCAAAAATATTACACGAAAGAAAGATTGTTTTAAAGGATTATCCTTCATCGTTGGAGATATGGACACAGAGTATTTCCTAATTTGACTATTTCTTTCTGCATTCGTTTTCATAATGCCCAAATTTCATGTAGTAATAGAATTTGACATTAGATTTGATGGATGGTTTATTTCTCTGAGTTTGGTTTTGTGGAGGCCTCCACTACTCTGTTGCATGATGATGTTCTGATTTGCCTCTACTTCTGCCTCTACCTTGCTTGTTCCCGCCTCTATATCCTTTGCCTCTACCTCTGCCAAAAGAGAGTTGTCCTTTGAAATCTTGTGTTGGGAAAAATGTTGAGGGGGGTGGGGTGAATTAGTATTTTAACTTTCACTATTATGATTTTCACTTTCAAACAATGTACGCTACTTTAGTGAAACCAACGAGCTTATGTCTGCGAATTTAAAGAATGAAACCAACATATGTAATAAACAACTAATTCATTGTCTTAAATCAAAGTTTGATGCATTACAAAGTCAACATAATAAATCAACACTCATAAGAAGGACACGTGAACACCCAAATTCTTTAGGTGGAAACCTAATGTGGGAAAAAAACACCGCTATGCTCGTATCAGGCTTCAATCTTCTTATAATAAAAGGTGTTCACAAATTTTGTACTTGTGAAAATTTTTCCAATACGCAAGCATGTACCTATTGAACTCTACAACCTTACATCATTTTCATTGTTCTACTAGAAGGGAAGCTCCAACACCGTATCTCTTGTACTAGCTAATATGTTTACTAGTATGTAGGTGCCAACCTACATAAGGCTACTACCTTCAATATTCCTCCAAGGACCACGTTTCATAAATTTTCAGACTGGATACTCTTGGTACATAATAATACAGTATGAAGGCCACATTTCATCAAATTTTCATACCAGAGCCATCAATAACATTGAAGCTCAAAAGTAACCACCACTGCAATAACTGCATCTGAATAGTCATATCATTGTCACCAGAACACAGAGATAAACCCAAAGCACTACATGAACAACCAAAATGAACTTCAATCTCAAAAATCATATGTCAGAATGTATACACTACTTTAGTGAAGCCAACTTGCATGTATACACTACTTCCTTTAACCAAACCTATGTATATCTCAAAAATGTTGAATCATAAAAACCTTTGAATCAAAACTGTACCAACCAGAGTATTCTGAAGATCTACTGTAAAATTACAGAGTTCTGAATAGATAGTAGAAAAGATCACCCTTCTTACTAAATCAATCAATTAATCAGACTCAATCTCCTTATACAATTAGTTTTACTTTTAGATCTGATGAAGACAACATTGACAGACAATAGTAAAATGTTAGCACTAATCAGATAGATCATTCATCTCTGGACAACAAGATTTTCTTTTACATATGCTACTTGGAGGCGGCAAAACGACGTGTATACACGCCTTCACCAAGGTGAACTAGCATATAGATCTACAAGTAATAACTTAAAACTTCACAGTTATTCCATAGATTAATCATACCCAGATCATAACATTTACAGGATGAAACATGCGTTAGCATTCATATCTATACCAACAATTATCAGATCATAAGTCATTTCAGGTCTCATGATCGTGATCCAACATTGTATCTAAAGGTGTACAAGATATTTCAGATCATATCATAACCATAGCCCTTAAAACTTAAAATATAGTTCAGATATAAGTATTCATGAAAAACCATTTCACTTGCACACTTATCCATTTGATCTTCTCCTCCTTATATAGGTTTAACCTTTCTCAATACCTTAGACCAAAAAAACACTTAGAACCTGTGCTATTCATGTACGGGATCAAAAAACCATTACGTCGCTCAATATTTTGGGCTAATACCATGGTATTGAACATTGGTATTCTTTTAGCCTTAATTTTCCATCCCAGACACACTTTTCCTTCTGTTAAAGTGCATGCATATGTATACACTATTTTTTTCTGTGAACTTGCTTGTATACCCTGCTTGGACTATGTTAACCCGCGTATACAACTTAATATGACTTAAATAATTCTTTTTCTTCAAGTTCTTGATTTTGATATGTAATCCTTTGCCCCATCATCCCATTCTTCTATGCCATTACATTGTTCCCTCTGAATAGACCTGTTACAATGAGAGTATCCCCTTATAAATTCTAAACTAACTTGTGAGTAGGTTCCCATCACGGGCAACACATGTACCATAATGGCAACAATCTCCCCCTTTGGACTTGATGGCAACCATGTTGGTGTTGATTACTTCAAGCTGTAGAATCTGTTAGATATATCAATAAACACAAAGATACTCTCCCCTTTTGACATCAAGGGAAAAGGGTGGACCAATATATTCTCCCCTTTAGTACATGCTGAGATGCACTATATTGTCGATGCTCTCCCTAAGCACATGTAGAGTCTGCAAAAATAATTTTCGAAAGAATAACATGACTCTATAACTCAACTATGTGAGTATTAGCTTCCTATCACTAGTGACTCATACATACATCAATCGCACAACCAAGTGTGGATATACCAAATGTTCATACATGTCTGAAAAATTTCAATTATTACATCATCCTTCCCATGCATAGTGGGGGTACAAATTACCTCATATGTCCAAAAAGGACTCATTCATAATAGACTATGATAGAAGGAGACACATTATTGCACCACAAGTCTTTACATAACCTTTAAAACAAATGATACGGATATCTAAGATATTTGAATTCAACAACCATGATTCCAACAATGCATAATGTTTTTGAAGGCTAATGCCCCCCCTGAAACTGTGCTACCTATGCATTTTCAACAATTCATTCATCAAGGCATATTCACCAATCAAATAAACAGTAATGAAAAATGCATATCAACAGACTGTAACCATCAATATCATACTAAAAACCCATGTTAGAAATTGATTTTGAGACTAATCGACTATTTTTCTATCAGAAAAAAACATATGGTACTGTAGCCACAGAAACTCGTGTATATACACAATTGTGCTTCATGAAACCTGCATATAGGAAAAATTCCTCTGTGATTGGTTTTAACAGTAGGATGAGGCAGAAATAACTTCGATATTTTTTCTAAGATATTCAAATGCTTCTCCAAGAAGTGATTTGGTAAATATATCAGCAACCTATTCTTTGGAGGGAACATACTCCAATTTAACCTTTTTTTTAAGCACTTGTTCTCATAGAAAGTAGTACTTAATGGGTTTGTGCTTTGTCTTGGAGTGCATGACAATATTTTTTGAAATACTAATAGCACTTGTATTATCACATGGAATGGAGATGGGTGGAGAACATGTGATTTGAATATCTTGTAATGTTTGCATCATCTAGGGATGTTATGTGCAACAAGATGCAACAAACACATATTCTTCCTCAGTTGTAGATGAGGCAATCGAACTTTGTTTCCTGCTGAACCAAGATACTAATCGTGATCTAATATAGAATGCACTTCCACTAATGCGTTTTCGGTCATCAAATTTTCCATCCCAATCAGCATCTGTATATGCATGAAGAGTGAGATCTGTATTCGTGGGATACCATAGACCAAAGTCTTGAGTTCCTTGGAGATATTCGAATATTCTTTTTACTACCTCAAGATGTGATTCCTTTGAATTGACTTGGAATCTTCCAAAAATTCCTACCGCATGCATGATATCTGGTCTGGTACCTATTAGATAAAGTAAACTTCCAATCATAGATCTGTATGTTGGTTGATTCACTGTAGGAGATTCATCATTAGAACTGAGACTACATCCTATTACCATTGGAGTAGATACTGGTTTAGAATCTTCCATTCCATACTTCTTCAGAATTTGCTTGAGATATTTAATTTTTGAAAGAAAGATGCCATCTTTTGTTTGTTGTACTTCTAGACCAAGAAAATCAGTTAGTTCTCCAAGTAAATACATTTCAAATTCTTGCTGCATAACAGAAGCAAAGTTTCGACTCATAGATTCTTCACTACTGCTAGAGATGATATCATCAACATAAACAACAATAATTAGTAGTTTATCATTCTCAATTTTTGTATAAAAGTTGTTGTCTACAGATCCTTTCGTGAAACCTTGTTGTTGAAGATATTTGTGAAGACAATAATACCATGCCCTTAGACCTTGTTTTAGTCTATATAAAGCCTTTTTGAGTTTGCATACAAGATTTGCATCATTTCCTAGAATGAATCCTTCTGGTTGTTCAACATATACTTCTTCTTCTAATCTCCATTAAGAAATATAGATTTTACATCCATTTGATAAACTTTGAATATTTGAAAACTTTAAAGAGCAAGAAACATTCTTATGGCTTCGAGTCTAGCGACAGGTGCAAAAGTTTCTTCCAATTATATACCTTCTTGTTCAGCATACCCTTTACAAACAAGCCTTTCTTTATTCCTAATTACCTCTCCATTCTCATTCAACTTATTCTTCAATATCCATTTTGTTCCTATAACATTTTTATCATGAGGTCTGCGAACAAATTCCCAAGTATCATTCTTTTCAATTTGGTCAAGTTCTACATACATGGCCTTAACCCAACACTCATCTCTACTAGCTTCATTTACATTTTGTCACTCTATGGAGGATAATAAAGCTAGATAACTAGAAGCTCCTACAAGAGCTCTTCTTGTTTGTAATCGAAATTCCTTTTCTCTTAGAATTTGAGATTCCAGATGATTCTTTTGAACATACCTGGATGTAGCCTTTTCCTTGTCAGTTGTACCTTCTTTTGATGCTTCATTGGTTTCTTCCTCTATATCATTTCAATTTTATATGGGAAATAATTTACCATCTTCATTATTATCATCTTCCTTTGTTGATTTCATCTCTTCTGGATTACCGCATGCTTCATTGATTACAACATCAATACATTCAATAATTTTTCAAAGTATCTTATTATAACATTTGTATCCTTTACTTCTAGATGAATAACCAAGAAATATCATTTGTCTCCTCTAGGTTCAAACTTACCAAGTTTTTCATCAGTCTTTTTGATGAAACATTTTATTCCAACAACTCTGATGTGTTTTATAGTAGGAGGCTTTCCATACCAAGGTTCATATGTAGTTTGATCACTAGTTACATGAACATGAGCTTTGTTGAGAATATTTACTACAGTATGTGCAGCTTCACCCCAGGAGGTGTCAAGAGTTCTAGGTTCATCAAGCATAGATTGAGCCATTTGTTGAACTGTTCTATTCATTCTTTCCACCACGCCATTTTGTTGAGGAGTTCTGGCAACAAATAGTTACCCTTTTATTCCACGTTCTTCACAGAATTAAAGAAATTAATCTGATATGAATTATCCTCCCCGATCAGATATGAGACATTTGATTTTTATATCGAATTCATTTTCACCTAATGCTTTGAAGACTTTAAAATTTTCAAACACTTCATCTTTATGCTTTAGTAAACCAATCCAACACATTCTAGTATTCTTCTCCACGAGGTGACTTTTTCCTTGTTGCCCCACACAAATCAGTATGAATGAGTTCAACAGGCTTACTTGCTAATCCTTCTTTGGAATTGAATTGAACTCTAGTTTTCTTACCAAATTGACATGGTTTGTAAATGGTTGTTTTTGGGGAAGATGATATTTGGAAGATCATAAACCACCTTGAGCCTGCATGCTATTCTTATTTGAGAAAAGAATAGATGCCCCAATATTTTGCGCCATAACTAGTTCTCTTTTGTTTTGCTTAGATATCATTGTTATTGACCTCATTTTAGTATATATAGATTGCTTGGAGTTCTGGTACCTATGATTATGGTCTTTCACTTGTCAAGCTCATGAACCACACATTCTTTTGATCGAAACACAACTTCATTTCCTTGATCACACATTTGACTAACACTCAACAAGTTATCCTTTAAACCATCAACATACATAACACTTCCAGATTTAACCTTTTCTTTTAAATAAACATGACCCTTACCCTTAATGACAACAATTGTGTCATTTTCAAAAGAGACATTCTTTTCCTTTTCTAAAGCTTTGTAAGAAATGAGTTTATCTTTATCACCTGTCATGTGTTTAGAGCATCTGTTATCAATGTACCACTGACTTTCTTGTCCTTCTAGAAATAGATCTATGCCACATATTTTTTACTAAAATTCCTTCCTTTTACATAGCTTGGAATTTGATGATGTTTGTTCCTTTTGAATTGTTAGCAGAAATTTTCTCTTGCATTTAGATTCTTCATGACAAAAAATATTGAAAAATGAACATTCCATTTCATTTTCAAGAGGAGAAAAGTTATTACAAGATATTTTATTGATTCTTGTCATGCTTCTTTGTTTCCTTGCTTCTCTAGTCATGATAGTCTTGTAAGAAACACATTGAGTAGGTTTATGGCCAAAGTTATGCCATGAAAAACAGTGTCCATTAAACAAGAAGTTCATGTGATCATAAAACCTTTTGGCGTTGTTCACCTTTTGATTGGTGCTTCTATTGATGTTCACGCTTGGAGTAAAATGAGCATAATCTTCGTGGGGAGTACCTTTAGGCTTTTGTTGAGGATTGACACATTGCTCAATAATTTTTGCAGCATCAAGATAGCTTCTAGTGGTGACTGAAGGCTTTTCTAGTTGGGATGTTTCTCCAGTGTATCCAAGATCAATCTTTATAATCAAAGAACGATGAACCTTGATGATCTCATCTAGGGCTTATGATCCTTTAGGAAATATAATATTAAGATATTTTTTCTTCTAAAGTTCTTTTCTTAGACCCACTACTTCACATTCTAATTTTTCATTGTGATTTTCTCTTTCAGTGAGTCAAAGTGCCTATGACTATATTCTTTTCTCCCAAATAGATTTTAAGTTGAGTGATTTCTTCAAGAAAATATTCCTCTAATAAGGCATCCATAAAATCATCATTTTCATAAGCCATGAGTAGTTGAAAATCTTGTTCAGATTCATATTCTCACTATTAGTGAAGCCATCATTATCTTCATGAGTATAATAACTTCTTTTATTTACAAATTGTTTTCTATTACCTTTTGTAGATTCCTTTCCCTTTTCATTATTATCTTTATGAGGACATTTAGCAACATAATGGCCAACTCTACCACAAGAAAAAAATTTGAATGGAATCTTACCTCTCAATCTTCTAGAACCCCATTGAAGCTTCTTTACAAAGTTTATCTCATCTTCTTTTGAAATATATCTTGATTCCGTGAGATCTTCCTTTTCTTTTCCCTTTACTAAAGATTTGAAAGAAACTTCTTTAATATCTGACGGAACTCCTTTCCTAATTTCAAAGGAAATTAAAATTCCATGAAGTTGAAAAACCGTAATAGATTGAAGATCATGCTTCTCTTCTATGGAATATACTTTCGACTCTAATTTAGAAGACAAAGATCTCAAAATTTTCTCTACTAAAGTAGCCTCCTTTATTTCTTCACCTAGATTCTTCATACAATTTACAATCTCATTTGCTCGTAAAACATAATTGGGAATACCTTCATCACTATGCATCTTGAGAGTTTCATACCAAATTCTAAGAGTTTGGAGCATAGCACGTTTTACCTAGGAGTCTCCTGCATAGCTTTGAATGATTTTGTCCCATATTTCTTTGAATGTGTTGAGGTGCATGACTGTAACGAATTATGATTCTGATAGACTTCTGAATAATGCATTGACAACTTTGGCATTGCTTTCATATGCTTTCTTTTCTTCTGGATCTGTCGGGATTGCTACTGGATATTGGCATCCTCCTTCCACAATTTCCCAAACATCAGCTCCAAGTGACTGAGAATAGGCTCTGGTTCTTATCTTTAAATATGCTAATTTATTTCTATTGATGATTCATGGTTTGAAAGATCCCATGACTTTGTGATTGTTGATCTTGAGAGATCTCGCTTCAAGCGATCAAGCTTCTTCTAAAGGACCTACTCTGATACAAATTGTTGGGGAAAATGCTGAGAGGGAGGGAGGGGGGATGAATCAGTATTTTAACTTTCACTATTATGATTTTCCTTTTCAAATAATATGCACTACTTTACTAAAACCAAGTAGCGTATATCTGTGACTATAAATAATGAAACCAGCATGTATGTAATAAACAACTAATTCATTTTCTTAAATCAGAGGGTGATGCATTAAGCAGTAAACAAAATAAATCAACACACATAACTGGTAGATATGAACACTAGGATTTTTCAGGTGGAAACCTAATCTGGGAAAAAACCACCATTTCTATTGTCTCAGTCTTCAATCTTCTTATAATAAAAAGGTTTTACAAATTGTGTACTAGTGCCGACTTTTCCAGTATGCAGGAATCTACCTATTGAACGCTACAAGCTTCCCTCATTTTCCAGCTTCTACTAGAATGGAGCTCGAACCCCCTAGGTCTTGTACTGGCTGATATGTTTACCAGTACATAGGCACCATCCTATAAAAGGCTACTACCTCCACTCTTCCTTCAGGGACCACATTTCATAAGTTTTCAAACTAGATACTCCTGGTACATAACAACACAATATGAAGGCCACATTTCATCAAATTTTCATATTGGACACGTTAGTAACATTGAAGCTCAAAATTGATCACCACTCCAATAATTGCATCTAAACACTCGATCATTGTCACCAAAACACAGGGCTAAACCCAGAGCACTCCATCAAGAATCAGAACTAATTGCGACCTCAAAAATCATATGTCGGAATGTATACGTTACTTCAATGAAGCCAACCTGCATGGATATGCTACTTCCTTTAACCAAACCTGTATATACCTCCAAAAATACTGAACCGTAAGAGCCTCTGAATCAAAATTGTACCAACCAGAATATTATGAAGATCTTCTATCAAATTATAGAGTTCTAGATAGATAGTAGCAAAGATCATCCTTCTTACTCAATCAATCAATCAGTCAAACTCAATCTCCTTATACAGTCAATTTTACTTTCACTTATAATGAAGACATCATTGACAGATAATAGTCAAACAAAAACACTGATCAAATAGGTTAGTCATCTTTGAACACCAAGCTTTTCTTCTGCATATGCTACTTAGAGGTGTCGAACCAATGTGTATACGTACCTTCACCAAGGTGAACCATCGTATAGATCTGCAAATAATAACTTAAAACTTCAAAACTATCCTAGAATTTAGTCATATCTAGATCATAACATTTACATGATAACGCATGCGCTAGCATTCAGATCTAGCCCAACAATTATTAGCTCATAAGTCATTTCAGGCCCCAAAATCTCATGATCGTGATCCAACATTGTATCCAAAGGTGCACAAGATATTTCAGATCATATGATAACCATATCTCTTACAACATAAAATATAATTTAGATAGAAGTATTCATGAAAATCCCTTTCACTTGCACACTTAGTACTTTGATATTCTCCTCTATATATAGGTTTAGCCTTTCTCAATACCTCAGACAAAAACAACACTTAGAACCTGTGGTATTCTTGGATGGGATCTTTTAGTCATTACTCCACCCAATATTGTGGACTAATACAATGGTATTGACCCTTGGTATTCTTTTAACCTTAATTTTCTATCCCATACACACTTTTCCTTCTGTGAAAGTGTGTGCATATGTATACGCTCTTTTTGTTCTGTGAACCCTCTTATATACCCTACTTGGACTAGGTGAACCTCTGTATACAACTTAATACAACTTAAATCATTCTTTTTATTCAATTGTTGATTTTGATCTGTAATCATTTGTCCCATCATCCTATTCTTCTATGCCATTACCATGTTACCTCTGATAGACCTGTTGTTGAAATTTGGTACCGGAGGACAGGTGGTTCCCTTAGGCTTTGATCTTTGGCCTAGGGAAAAGTGTCCAAAAGATTTTAATTTTTCTCCTAAAGTGACTTTATAATTTTTATAAAGTTAAAATCTAATTTAAAAGTGACTTTAAGTGATAAAGTTACTAAGTCTAATTTTAAAGTGACTTTTATAAAGTCAATGAAAAATTAGAAAGGAAAAGTGACTTTGGAAATAAATGACTAAGTGGGTCTTTATTAAAGTGGGTGAATTAAAAAATAGAAAGTGAGATTTAAATGTGCATTTAATCTCAGCCATTGATCTAAATCTATTTCAGCCATTGGATTTAGAAATCACCCAAAAGTCACTTGGATCACCCAAAAGTCACTTGGAGTTATATTAAAGGAGGAAAATGAGGAAAAGACCATTCATTTTTCATGAGCAGATTGGGAGAACGAGAGCAAGAGAGCAAGGGAGATTTCTGGACAAGAAGGAGAAAGAGGCAGCAGTTTGACACACATACCAGGCAGCTCTTCAGCAAAATCAGAACAGCAGAAAGACAAGCAGAACAGGAGCAAGAACAAGCAGAAAAAACTGATTTTTTTGCTGAAAACTTAGAAGTTTCCAGGTGGTCTGTTGGGCTGAAAACGGATAAGTTTGCTTGCTGAAAAAAATTATTTTGCTGTAATTTTTGCTGAAATTTTCTTGCTGTAAAAAGATTTTTTTCAAAAATAAAGAAGAGCTCTCAAACTGATTTTCCCTAAGAGTTGTAGGCGGTTTTTCCAGGGTCACGTTGACCAAAAAGTGTTTTAATGTGTTTTAATGGCTGTTTATTACTGCTGATTTTTATTTCTGCAATTTCCAGCATTCTGTAAATTTTCCAGAATTTGTGTTTTCAACAAATTTATTTTTTCAGCTTGTTGAATGTATGGTTATGGGAAAGGCATTTAACTACATGGGAGAAATAAGGAGAAATTGAAAACCGGGGTGGGAAAACAGAAATTTTTACATGGTATCAGAGCTTGAGTGCTGAAGGGCAGTTTGGGACAGCAAAAGAGAAAAATTACAGTTGCTGATTTTTCACTCAGAAAATTCCAGCAAGTTGATTTTTCATAAACAGCAGGTTTTATTTTTACTACAGCAGTGCTATTTTCAGTTTTAGGACAGCAGGATGTCATTGGGATTGAGGGTGTAGGATAGGTTGGATGGGCATACAAATTACAACGTTTGGAAGGAGAGAATGCAGAGTATCTTTGAGGAGGCAGAAGTCTGGGATATCATGGTGCATACCACTCAGACCCCTGTTGTTGTG
>APFE030212445.1:0-12068 GCA_000404065.3 Pinus taeda | reverse complement strand
ATTGAATTCGTGAATTTGGTGATGGGGTGTATTTAATATGCATCCTTTGTTTTTCTAATAAATGGGTCCCATTTAAATTTTTTACTAGTAGTGGATGGACTCATTTGCCTTGTGGCTAAAGCTAAGTGTAGAGGAAAATTTCACGGTGTT
The DNA here is from genome assembly GCA_000404065.3 of Pinus taeda. Lineage (NCBI taxonomy): Eukaryota > Viridiplantae > Streptophyta > Pinopsida > Pinales > Pinaceae > Pinus > Pinus taeda. Next base: position 11,918 of record APFE030212445.1, on the reverse strand, counting down.
GTTATTGTAAATTATCCATAAATTACACATTTACATTTTTTAATGTTATACTAATTTTTTGTAATGGCAACTGTAGTTATGTAGCTAAGTTATCAAATATCAATAATCTGTTTGGAATAGCTTTGGTTAACGTCTAAATTTGTATACCTAGCAAGACATTCATTCAATGACTACTACATACTTGCACACAAGGTATGTTATACACACCAATAAACATTTCATTTTTCAACCTTGTAGCATATGTAGTCATATGGTCCCGTATTACTGTTGTACATAGTCCACTTGTGGTACAACTTATAATACCATCCTCATGGTATCAGCTGCATGACATAAACTTTATCCACATATTTTCCACTATGTTAGTATCATACCAAAATTCATTTTTCATGGTTCATCTATGTAATTAAGAAAGTTTTTATGTTATGTGTAAGTCAATTCGAGATGTCATGTAGTTACAATTTCAATCGCATTTTATTGGATTCATGCATACCTTTTGCTTAATGTTCTAAATAAAATTATTAACTCATAGTTGTTTAAGTTTAATATTCATGAGATAATTAATTCACCTAATATCTTTTACCATCACCCTATTTATGCTTCAACGGCCTCTTGACCATGCATAATTCTGTGTAGTCATACATGAAAGTTTTTACTACTTACAATCCTAAACTCCTTGTAGTTGTAGGTGTTTACGATCTTAGGGTATTTACATGTTAGCTCATTCTTAACATTAAGTCACCCTTTACCAAAAGCTGAGTTATTTGTTTATGAATTCTTGTTTTAATCACACATATTTCCTTATGTTGTCCGAACACCTTATCAATGTAATCTGATAAGAGGTCCTCTCAAAATTTCATGGTGCAAATAATGATATCAATCTATTTTAAATATATCGTTAAATATGATTTAATTGACTCAAGGGTTCATACCATTTGTGCTACTTCATGGTTTGCACTCAAGGATACTCTATTATGCATATCTTTCAAAAGATGCATATGTTCTAGAAATCGGTTTAAGTTAAATTTTCCTGTTGACCATACTTCTTCCACCCAAAGAATGGGTCACATTGTAAGGAGATGCATTAATCTAGCATTAATTTGACAACAATTTGTAGAATTATATAGTCCTTATACTATAACATGCTTTCACCATCCTTTACTTTGGTATAATATGTTTATCACAATTATACCATTTGTAAATTATTTTTGTAGTCCAATCTGAGTTTTCACATAGTCATCCACACTTCGCCTATTTACTATTGGTACATAACAACATATGCATAGATAGCTTGATCTAGACTCAAGACTCTTTCTTATACAGATGCATAATATCAAGACCATCCCACCATTAACCATTCGATAAATGCATTATTCCTACAAGTCTCTAATACTGCACACACATGTGCTTGCATGGTATAACTCATGGATATTAAGCATGTTCCTCCACACTATGGTAACAACATGTAAAGTTATCAATGACAAGGTGTAAGTGTAGTATACATCAATTATTTTTTTAGTTAATTACCTTTATAACACCTGTAGAGGTATCAATTTGCTTGCATTATAGTTGTGAATTTGTCCATGCTATCCACCTCTTAGAATAATTTACCTCATTCCTCGCTTCAATTCTCCACAAGAACAAGAGTATTTCAGGTGACTTCAATAATATTATAATGTATTTTCATGTAGTCCTAACCATTATTGTGAATATTAATAACACAAACATTCACCTAAGCATACCCATATCCTTAATGAAAATTTAATAAGTAAGAGAATTTCCTAATGATGAATTGAAGAGTGCCTTACGTTCACATTGCTTTTTAATTGCCATATTATTGAACCTTTTATGGTTGATATAATATTATATTCTTGTCCATTCACGAGGCAACTAGAATACTAGCTCCAAGGCTTCTTAAATATTAAGATTTCTTTGTGGTTATCACAAGCATGTAAGTACAATGAAAATTTACATGAGAACAAGCTCCCAACTTGGATAAAGTCATGCATCATGGTATGCACCCTACAAATTTCTTCGAGGTCCCTTCTTTTAAGCAACATGTAGGATGAACTAACTAGTATCAATATATAGCATAGATAACTCGAACTGTAGATTATACCATACTAATTTCTCATGTACCATGGTCTTATGCATGAATTATTTTCGAGTTAACCATAGGTTTCATATGTTTCATAATGATGATTACATTTAGATTTATTAGATGTCTCATACACCCATATATGTACATCCCATGTAAACTTCACGCTAATGGTCCTATGCAGTTTTCATAATAAGTAAGATGGATCCATAGCACCAAGCCACAACTACCTACTATGAAGCTACCCTTTAAGTAATGAGAGTGAGAGGCATAACAATGAAATCATTCATTATACATAATACTACTGCCCAAATTTCATAACTATAACTAGAACTTCATAAAAAATTAAAACAACAAAATAATTAAATTTTATAGGTAGAAAATTTGTGAGAAATAATTATCCATATGAATTTAACACTTCTACAGAACTCAAAATGAGCAGTTATTAACCCATGCAAGCTACTTTTTTCCACACAGAATTCCCGAGTTTTTTCCAAAAGAGTTTTGAAATCTATGTTGCATGTATCTCAAAAATTTCTAATTTTCCAATATTCATTCATCATGCCTTATGCATAATTTTCCCCTATCCACAAGCAAACATTTTTAGAAACACATTCTTCATTGTTGACAATACCTTAGTTAATTTTTTGACACCGCATATGTCCTTCCATTCTTTTTGAACATTTTCTCATTTATTTATTTTTACAAAAATCACAAAAATAACAAGGAATATTTAATTTTATCATATATAACAAAAACTTATTAAAATTGGTATAATCTCATGTTAAACATCATCCCTTTCTTATAAAGTGGAGTTTATAATCCATGGTAAGTCGTTATAAGTCTAATGTGTACATGATAACAGAAAATAAAAATAAATTATTTAACCAAGCGCTTGAGATCAGCTGACTTTTAACATTGACATGGATTGTTCCATCTCTTCCTCTGCACATTCGCTCTGGTTGGCTCACACAAATACATGCAACATCAATATGTTGCATTCCCACTAGTTATACACAACGTCTTATTTTGGATCACACAGTCGTTATAAACAACGTCGATCTTTACGATGATCGACCGAAAATAGATCTCCTCACTCGTTAACACAATTTGTATATATTTATTAATCAACAGGGTTGCACAGACAAGAATAAAGGACGAATACACTTGTTGAATACACAAAAATATATAAAGCAGAACACACAGGGATAATTCATCAAAGAAATACGCAATTACATCTCTTGGCCTCTACGGCCTAACATGCCTGCTCTTCATCTAATGGCCATTGTTTTACATGGTTGTAGGCTACATTTATAAAAAAACAAAAAATAAGGATCAAATCCTCATCCAATCTAATCCTATTCTCATATCGATGGTCCGCCATCGTCATAATCAACACAAATATATATATACTGTTTTGATTCATGGAAGCTTAAAGTATTGCATGAAATATCATAAACTCTAAATCTATGTATCGATGGTAACTACACTTTATCATAAATTACAGAGTCATTATTATTTAAGACAATGCTCACTATTATTTATAACCCGACATAGTTCCATTACTGCTAAACCCACCAATCGAGGACCCACATATCAGATAATACTGGGTCTTCTTCGAACTCAAATAAATGGCAAGATTAGTGTGAACTTTTGCACTCTGTTAAGACAAGATTTGTCCATATATATGTTTCAAACAACATATGACATCCACATTCATTGATAGATAGAGCACTAAAAGAATGGGATATGCATTATATTTCGCTTTTCTCCTTTGCTTCGGATAACCTTATCCTTATGCTTTTAAAACATTTCTTAAATCAGAGTATTGATCATTATTAGAATCCAGCTCTGTGATAAAAGAGCATGAAAGACAACATTAGAAAGAAACAACAAACTTATCCCTTATCCATATGAGCATCTGGAATTTTCACCTTTTGGGGAGCTAGTGGGTGACTGTCATCAATTAAATGCAGGCAAGTGCTAAGGACAATTAACAATTTGGCAGACAGAGAGGTGACCTACCCAAAAAGAAATAGCAATCTTAGGGTGATTGCAATTATTTTTTAATGTTTTGAATTAATGCCATTTCTATGGTTGTCCATAACCCTATCCTATTGGACCATGCATAGGTTACTGAGGTGTTTGGATTATGATACAACTATCAAATCAATGCATAATATCATCGTTATCTCTTATCAACATGCATTATGCAAAAATTAGATTTTATCTCAGAATTTCAGTATTATGGAGGAGCTGGTTTTAGAGAGAGAAGTTAGCATGCACGAGTTCTACTTCATTCACCAGGGGTGTAGGCGGTTGATAATCCACTATAGCTGATAGGTCCATTAAGGGCCTCACCTAACCACATAGAGGGCCAACACATTGCCACAAGTGAAGATTAGCCACATGTAGTCAAAAATTCCCATTAATCTAAACAAGGAGCCACAGGAGCAGTGTGAGATGATATTATAGTACATCTTGTTTTCTCATAAAATGGCAGACAATTTTTTTTTGTTTGATTCGATAGAACCATGTTCCACCCATTCGGTTGGTTTGACAACCGAGCCTCCAAGGTGTGTGAGGAGATGGTCATTTGCTAAGTGTTTTTTTCTTAGAAGGTTAATTCGTTCATCCCAACGGATTAGAGTTTTGCTCATTCTTTTATGGTATAGAAACCACGAGCTTTCAGAAATCAGCTTTATGTGATTAATAATATCATAATGTTTTTTTGGGAAGTGGGTTAGAATGTGAGTGCCTCCACGTGCCGTAATCAAAACCTCGTTTCCCAATAGACATAATGCACTAAAACCAATTCATTTTTTTATCTCAGCAAGATTAATCAATTCAATTTCCGTTTCCCTTTCTAACTTCTTCCTATTGATAGAGTATATACACTGGCATCATAAGGTCTACTTTTATATAATAGTTTCAATGATTCATAATTTAATGTACTGGACTGTTAATTGTTGTTAGGTAAGAGATATAGTAGGCTTTCCAAAACATTATAAGTAATTTTTCCCAAAAACACTTTGCCAGAAATTCACCAAATACTTCCCATGATCCATGGATGACAACTTAGGTAAATCGTCAACCTTTTCAATAGGGCCTAACTCCATGGAGAAAAAGAATTGAACCCCCTGATTGGAAGAGACTATTCACATCTTGCATCAATACCCATTTAGAGAAACTTTGGGGTCTATGGGAAAACTTATTTAAGGTAAATGATGTCAATATTTATCACTAATATCACATAGACTGACCACAATCTATATGTTCCAGCATTATTGCACTCGTGATGTTTCGCTAGCACCTCTATTAATACATTTTGTCAAACCGTCCTCATATGGTAAATATATTCTCATCAAATAGATCAACATGATATTGGTACTCATATTTGGTGAGAAACGAGGGTTAGCATAAGGATAAAATTGATGGAGGGGCATCGGAATAAGACAGCAATGTGAAAATATGTTCACATGTTGTGGCTTGACAATTCATTTACTGTTGGTCAATTTTAGTTATTGTGGGGTTTGATTTTCAAATAGTTTGTTATTATTATAATAAGGAGACATTTTTATTTAGATTTAGTGATAAAATCTGTTCGAACAGGTGTAAGCGAGAGTTAGAGATAGGAGATTCTGTTAAGATCTTTATTAATAAATAGAAGATTTCTATTAAGCTATTACTAGAAAATTAATGTGATAGAGGAGAAGAGTTAGGTGAGGTTTTTGTGGAGCGAAAAGCTCACATTAGTGGGGGTAGTTATGTTAAAAATCGAACAAATATGGGTCTTAAGGGATGGGCGAGAAAGACTTTCATTTTTGTAATAGCAAAAGTCTTTTTCATTTTTTTTATAAATACAAGTGTGGTTTGTGTAAAATCGAGGGACAGATTCTGTAAATTTGAATCTTGTTGATCAGACAATTTGAGTGAAGTGGATTTCGATTTGTGTTCTATTGAAAATTATATGAATTTTGTGTTTTATTCAGCACTGTCACATTTTGTGAGTTTGGAAAAGTCATTAACTAGAAATTGTGAGTGAGTGAATTAGTATTGGAACAGAGTGATAGCACAGAGTGATAGGAAGATCATCAACGCAAAAATTGGGTCAGAATCTTGATCAAAGGAAAATAAACGGTGTTTGCTGTGTCGCATGGGGAGAAATTGCATATTCCATCATATTGCAATAAAACACGAGGCGAAGATTATAATCAGTTTTGGAATGGAATCGGTTCCAGAATTGTGGCATCGGCGATGTGAACTATGCGAAATTTGAGTGACATATCATTCCGGAAAGTGGTGATCCCAAATAGAAATCACATCTAGTTATGGTAAGAAATCGAAATTTGAAGAGTTTGCCAAGAGCGATTTAAAACCACCGATTTATAATAGAGTTGTGCAGATAAAACATGAGAGAGTTGCGGTGTTTATATATAGATCAACCTGTTATAAAAGCGTTTTAACACTAATGTAATTGGCTGGGGACACTTATTTTTATTATGACTTGAATGAAATATATGTGCGTCTCAACTCGGTTTTAACGCTGTTTCCATTTTTTTTAAGGTATTATATTGGCTACGCTCTCCTCGAATACTCAGGAAATTTGATTCCGTTGTTTTTAAAATGAAAGTTTTGCCACCCGGAAGGGGAATTGGTAGCGGGAGACAAGAACCTAATGCAGCTTTGATAGAAGAAGTGCGGAGATTGTGTGAACTAATGGAGATAGCCCAAAGAAGAGCGCCTGATGAGGGAGCTGAGAGTTCTTCAGAAGAATCTGATGCAGATGTGGAAGCCGAAGAAGAGAATGACAATGTCAAAATCATCAAGATGCTCGCAAAGGCTCGAAGCAAACCCAAAATGGAGATTCTTATGTATGAAGGGTGTCTGAATGATGAGGAGCTCATGGATTGGATCAGATCCATAGATCAGTACTTCGATTATGAAGAGATTGAGGAGAATAAGAGGGTGAAGTTTGCAATCACTAGACTAAAGGGCCATGCAGCCATCTCGAGGGACGAGTTACAAACATCAAGAACAAGAAAAGGGAAATCTAAGATAAAGCAGTGGGATAAAACCGTAAGCAAACTTGAAGCCAAGTTTTTGCCTAAAGACTACCGTTTGAATCCTTTTAAGCAGATGCAAAATCTGAAGCAGAAAGGAATGTCTGTTAAGGAGTATACACAAGAATTCTATAGGTTAAGTATTAGAACAAGGCATGTAGAAGATGATTTGGAGAAAGTAGCTATATATGTTAATGGGCTAAGGTATGAAATATAAGATGAAATTAGCCTGTTAAGTTTGAAAATTGTTGAGGATGCCTATCAAGCAAGCCTGAAAGTAGAGGAGAAAATATTAAGAAAATAGAGTCAAAGAAACAGAGGAAATAACTCAGCGAGAGGTAGAGGAGCTGGCAGATCTAGAGGAACACAGCATCAAGTTGAAACAGGAAGTTCAAGCAACAGATCACCACAGATGGGTGAATCTAGTAGAGGGAGATTCGCGCCCAGAGGAATAGGGCGAGGCAGAGATGTTAGGTGTTATACCTGTGGATAATGGGGACATATGTCACGGGACTATCCTCATAACAAATCAGCAAGCCAGAGGGGTGCAAACATAGCTGAGGTAGAGCCAGAACCACCTCGACTTGTGGTGAAAGAGGAACCACCTGAAGAAGGTGAATCATTACTACTCAGAAGAACTTTGCTTAGATCAAAAAAAGAGATTGGGGAACCAGCGCAAAGGAAGAATTTGTTTAGTACGACATGCAAATGAAAGGGTAAGTGTTGTAAGGTTATAATTGATAGCGGGAGTACTCACAATCTTCTGTCTACAGAGATGGTGGAAAAGCTCAGATTAACAAGGAAAGCGCATCCTGAACCTTACAAAGTATCCTGGCTTCAGAAGGGTCATCAAGTCTTCGTGACAGAACAGTGTAATGTGGAAATGCAGATTGGCACATACAAAGATGTGATTTTATGTGACACAACGCCCATGGATGTATGTCACGTGTTATTGGGGAGACCATGGAAATTTGACCGGAAGGTGATTCATGATGGAAGAAGAAATACATACACCATAGAGAATGGTGGAATTAAACATACATTGCTGCTAGTGAAGAATGATGCTAATAAAGAGTTGCCTGAAAATAGTATTATGTTGATGAGTGGCAAAGAACTGCTTCAGGAGGTTGATAAAAGCGAGGAGGTGTATTTCGCTATCGTGGGGAGGCCAAAGGTAATTTTAACCTCCACAAATTTAAATGATTTGCCTGAAGAAATTCAAGTTGTGTTAAATAATTTCATGGATATCATCGTGGATGAATTGCCAAACGAATTACCACTGATTAGAAGTATAAGTCACCATATCGACATAATACCAGGATCAAGTCTACCTAATAAAGCTGCATATAGATTAACTCCTCGGGAAAATGCAGAATTTGCAAGACAAGTTTAGGAGCTGATGGACAAGGGGTTGATTCGAGAAATTCTGAGTCCCTGTGGTGTGCAAATGGTGCTTAGTCCGAAAAAGGAAGGAGAATGGCGCATGTGCACTGATTCCAGAGCTATCAACAAGATAACAGTCAGGTATAGATTTCCTTTGCGCGAATGGATTATTTAATGGATTGTTTAAGTGGATCCAGGTATTTTACAAAGATAGATTTAAAAAGCGGGTATCATCAGATGAGAATTCGGGAAGGCGATGAATGGAAGACAACGTTCAAAACAAATAATGGACTGTATGAGTGGTTAGTGATGCCTTTTGGGCTCACTAATGTGCCCAGCTTGTTCATGAGATTAAAGAACGAAGTCTTGAAAGAATATACAGGTAAATTTGTTGTTGTTTACCTTGATGATATTCTGGTTTTTAGCAAAAGTAAAGAGGAGCATTTGGAATATCTGAAGTTAGTCCTGAAAACTCTGCAGAAGGAAAAACTACTAATCAATTTGAAGAAATGTAGTTCCATGAAAGAAGAACTAGTATACTTGGGATTTGTGATTTCCAAAGAAGGTTTAAAAATGGATCCGTAAAAGGTACGAGCAATTAGAAATTGGCCTACTCCGAGGAGTGTATTCGAGGTAAGAAGTTTCCATGGACTTGCTAGTTTCTACCAAAAATTTATAAAGGGGTTTACTCGTGCACCAATCCTTGAGACAATCAGGGAGGTCAATCAGCCATTTCGATGGACAGAAGCAGCTGACAGGAATTTTAATTTGCTAAAAAATAAGATAACAGAAAATCATGTTCTAGCATTGCCAAATTTCGAGAAAGTCTTTCAAGTGAAAATTGATGCAAGTGGAGAAGTAGTTGCTGCGGTGCTGAGTCAAGACCAAAGACCGATAGTGTATTTCAGTGAAAAATTAAATGATGTGAAAAGGAAATATTCTTCCTATGATAAAGAATTTTACGCTATTGTGTAGGCATTGAAAAAGTGGAGGCATTACTTGTTGCCAAAGGAGTTCATCTTATATTTAGACAACCACGCTTTGTAGTTTATTAATAATCAACCAAAGTTAAATCAGAAGCACGCTAAATGGGTGGAATTTCTGTCAAGTTTCACTTTTGTAATAAATCATAAAAGTAGTAAGTCAAATAAAGTGGCAGATGCATTGAGCAGGGTAAGTTTTCTTTTGCAAGAATTTAAAGTGGGTGTGGTAGGTTTTGATGAAATGATAGAAATGTACAAGGATGATGAGGATTTTCAAGATATCTACACAACAGTTCAAAATCCGGTGAACCATAACAGAAGTGAGTGGATGGACTACCTTATCCAAGGAGGCCTGTTATTTAAAAGCAATGAATTATGTGTTCCCAAATGTTCCATGTGGGAGAACATAATTATGGAAAAGCATAGTGGAGGATTGTCTCGTGATTTTGGACAAGGTAAAACCTTCGCTCAGGTGAATGCTTTTTATTTTTGGCCTAAAATGCAAACTAATGTTAAAACGTTTGTTGAGAAATATAGGGTATGTCAGTATGCCGAAGGAAGGAGTCAGAATACTGGTCTATATCAGCCATTGCGCATACCAGATCGACCATGGGATGCAGTGAGTATGGACTTTGTTATGGGTTTACCAAAAACTCAGAGAGGAAATTATTCTATTTATGTTGTTGTAGACAGATTTTCAAAAATGGCCCATTTTATTGCTTGTAAGAAGACTAATGATGCCACACACATAGCCAATTTATTCTTTTCTGAGATTTTAATATTGCATGGTTTACCTGCGAGCATTGTATCAGATCGAGATACTAAATTTGTAGGGCATTTCTGAGGGACACTTCAGAAGAAGTTGGGAACTAAACTCAGTTTTAGTTCAGCCTACCATCCTCAGACGAATGGAAAAACTGAAGTTATGAACAGTAGCTTGGGAAATATACTAAGAAGTCTAGTACATCAGAATCCCAAACAGTGGGATTTCGCATTAGCTCAAGCTGAATTCGCTTACAATGGTACACCAAAACGAAGCACTGGAATGATTCCATTTCATATTGTCTTTGGAATGCATCCGAGAGGAGTATATGAGCTTAGAGACTTGGGAAAACAAGAAGCTAGAAGTGAAAGTGCTGAAGATTTTGTTGAACAAATGCAGAAACTACAGGAAGAAGTCAAAGGTAAACTACAGGAAAGCAGCAAGAGGTACAAGCAAAGAGCAGATATGAAAAGAAGAGAAAAGGAGTTTCAGGTATGAGATTTGCTTATGGCATATTTGAGGAAAGAGAGATTTCCTACAAAGACTTATAATAAACTGAAACTGAAGAAAATAGGACCCTGTAAAATTAAAAGGAAATTTTCAGCCAATGCATATGAAATTGAATTGTCGGAAGGGATCGAAATATCCCCCATTTTTAATGTTACGGACTTATATCCATTCAGAGAAGCATAAACTGAATTGCAGAATGAAATTACAGCTGATGAAATTCAAACTGTAGATTGGGAAGAACAGGTACCAAAAGCATCCAAGAAGGAAGTGGAAGTTATCTTGGATCAAAGAATGTTCAAGAAAACGCGAGGACAAACATATTTCCAGTATCTGATCAAGTGGAAAGAGCAACCAATGGAAGATTCCAGTTGGTTGACAACCGCTGAATTACAGAGATATGGAATAAATCCGGAAAATCTAAAGGATGAATCTTTTCTACCCCATGATTCTGATGCAGGAGCATTGGAATAAGCCAGCAATGTGAAAAATATGTTCACATGTTGTGGCTTGACAATTCATTTACTGTTTGGTCAATTTTAGTTAATGTGGGGTTTGATTTTCAAATAGTTTGTTATTATTGTAATAAGGAGACTGTTTTATTTAGATTTAGTGATAAAATCTGTTCGAACAGGTGTAAGCGAGAGTTAGAGATAGGAGATTCTTTTAAGATCTTTATTAATAAATAGAAGATTTATGTTAAGCTATTATTAGAAAATTAATGTGATAGAGGAGAAGAGTTAGGTGAGGTTTTTGTGGAGCGAAAAGCTCAGATTAGTGGGGGTAGTTATGTTAAAAATCGAACAGATATCAGTCTTAAGGGATGGGCGAGAAAGACTCTGTTTTTCATTTTTGTAATAACAAAACTCTGTTTCATTTTTTTTATCAATACAAGTGTGGTTTGTGTAAAATTGAGGGACAGATTCTGTAAATTCAAATCTGGTTGATCAGAGAATTTGAGTGAAGCGGATTTCGATTTGTGTTCTATTGAAAATTATATGAATTCTGTGTTTTATTCAATCTTGGCACTGTCACATTTTGTGAGTTTGGAAAGGTCATTAACATAGAAATTGGGAGTGAGTGAATTCTTATTGGAATAGAGTGATAGCACAGAGTGATACGAA
>APFE030212441.1:17055-37592 GCA_000404065.3 Pinus taeda | reverse complement strand
TATTATGATTCATATGTGAACGGTTGTTTAATTGCATAACTAACTACCTTTCCTTATAATATGAAGATGGTTTCTTTATGATGTTTAGCCCATATACTGTTGTACTTTCTTGAATTGATTGTTTTGCAGGTCAAAGGAGCAAAGGAACTCCAAGAAGGGTTTGGACCTTGGAAGGCTCTTCTCAAATGTAGGACCTCAGGTATGCCCCGTATCGTAGAGTTTTCTTATAGTAGCATTATGATTGCATGGAATGTGTGTTTCTTTGCATAGATAACCTCCAGTCTGCTAGGGTATTTACTCAAGACCCTAGGGTAGTTTATCCCACAACAGAATTGGCGAATCCAACTATTGTTGTTCCTAGTTTGGGTGTATTCAAGCCAATCAAGGCTCAATTGTCTGTTTATCTTCTGTTACTGTGTAGTTAGTGCCTGAATTGTGAGCTTTGATCAGTATTTTCCATATTTTTTTTTTCTTGGAAGCTTTTTTATACGCTGGTTTCTCTATTTACAGAAGTGTATATACACATCTTTCCTTAAGTGAAACTATGTATACACATGTTTCCTTAACCCTTGTCGCGTATACACACATCTGTGTGCAAACACAATCACATATATCTTTAATTTTCAATATTTTTAAAATTTGTTTGTTTCTAGAAGATAGTATGTTGGTCTGATTCAGTTTGGAACAATCACTGTTCTGTCATAGTATTTAGTTTTACAGCAAGCGTCTTGTTTCAAATTCTCTCTGATTATGAAAAGGTTGGTCTTGTTCGTTTTTCTTGCAAATGTCATTTATTTTTGCTTAAGAACACAAGGTTTCTTGCAAGGAATCTTGGTTTCTCTATGTATTCAAGCCAGAAAGATTGATTTCGATCTTTATGTTGAGTTTTGTTTTAATGACTTTTTGGTTTGCATGTTTGAACTATTTTTATGACCATCTGCTTTTCTCGCTTTCTGAAAGTTGTTTGTTCATGCTTTCTTGAAAGTTGTCTTTTCAATTTTGGTTTCCCTTGCCAAGCTCGTCTCGCTGCTTGTTGATTGTTAAAATAATTTCAAATCACCTTTTTTGTTGAGTTCCCACTTGTTTTGTGTCATAAACTCGCAAAGTGCTTCATTGCCTATTTTTCAGTCATCAAGTTTCAGTCTTGTTAGAGCATTTTTGAAAAGTCGATTTTGAGTTGCTTTTGAAGGAAACTTCTTGAAACTTTGTTTTGCTTTCTTGAACTTTGCTTTGATTGAGTTTTCCTTTTTGTTGAGTGAAAGTGCCTATTTGTCTATCTTCATCTTGCTTTTAGTGCTTGGACGAAATAAGCAACAAAAACTTATATTCCATCTAAACATTTAAGTGGAAAATCTAAAGTTGATAAACAAGCAACTTTCATCTTTTGATTTAAGAGTAGTTTTGAATTTTGCATTGGCGTGTACTTGTTGCATTAGGAATAGTTTGTGCATCTTTCTAGGCATTTATAGTTTTGTTAGCTTTTGTGAGTGTGAATTTTGAAGAAAAGAAAAGAAAAATTTGTAGCTTTATTTGAAGTTCCTCTGAACCCTATAGAAATTTATTTTCATCGAAAAATGAAAAACAAGTGCATTTTCATGTAGTTTGGTTTTTATTAATTTCTTTTGCATCAAAACACCACCAGTTTCACTTCCGTTATCCCTTGACTTAAATAACAACCCATTAAAATCAAGCGCTAATTTAAAATATACTAGAACTTTATATTTGTCGAGTTAGATACATCAACAAGTTTTAGGATATTTTAGGACCATGGATTAGGTGAGTGGAGAGTTAACTCTCCAAGGCCATTTTAAACTGTCAAACATAGGAGTCTAAATAGAGAGTGAAAATCCAATAGCGTTAGGAAGACCTGGAAAGCTCCGAATCTGGGAGTTAAGCACGAGGGTCTGTAAAGACAGGGAAGAGAGATACCCCCTCTCCTACTTGTCTGAACTTACCTCACGACTGTTCCACCCACCTTATGATACAAGTTGGTAACCACTGTTACTACTCCTAGGGATCTACACAGGTGGCTGCAGAGGGGAATCCTGTGGCACTTGAAGTCGACATTGTATCACTCTCAACGGTACTACTGGAGGGCACCCTTGCAAAGCTTGGGGGCTTGCACCGGTGCAGGCCATTGTTAGGAGGTCAGCGTAACTTCCTCTATTACCTTCGCTGATAGGACTGGGCCATCATTATCCCAGACTATCTTTGGAAGGCCCCTTACTTCACTTTTTCGTATTTTGGTGTCTGGTCCTAATCACCTGGAGCGGAAATACTTGCAAGTTGTTTGACTGGCTGATATCTTTAGGGAATTTTTAGTGAGTGCTCTTTACTCCTTGTATATAGTTGGCTTTAGGTATTTTTGTCTTGTCACATTGGGAATTTGTGTTCTGAGTGACTGGCTTACCACTATGCCGATCTTGAAAGGCTTTTGGTTGTTCTTTCAGAAGTTGTGGAGTTGCCTCCTCAATGGAAAAGGTTTTGATTTCCTATCCATATTCCTTGAAAATTTATTTCTACATTCCCATAACGGAAGGGTTTGAGGATCAGTTAGATATGGCCAATATTCCTGTGGAAACCAACCAAGGTGCCCTTCCAAAATAGATCCTTGTGCTTTTCCTTTCTTTGGAAACGTTGGTACTCCCTTGATGGCCACTTTGAATATTCCTGGGTTGAATGTTGGACTACCTATTTCACTGTGGTCCACTCCGAATATTCCAAATTCTCTTGAAGCTTCTCAGTTGAATGCTTTATTTAAAGGGCATCACATGGGCTCTAATTGTTCATCTTCTTTCAAAGAGAAATATGGGATTCCTTTTTCTCCTCTTTATTGTAATACGAAATCTAAAAAGAGGAGAAAGAGGAAGTCAAAGAAGAGGGATAATTCTATCCATTCATCTTCAACCTCTGCTAGTCATGTTGGAGATGAACCTTCAGCCACTGCAAGTCATGCTGGGGGCACATGTCTAGTCACTGCAAGTCATACTAGCACTTCATCATCAACCTCTGCTAGTCATGTTCGAGATGAGCCTTCAGCCACTACTAGCCATGCTGGGGGCACAAGTCTAGTCGCTGCAAGTCATACTAGCAAAGAGTCAGGATCATCGGCAAGTCATGTTCAGAACTCTCTGCAAACCACTGCTAGTCATGTTGGCGGAATGGAGGTTGATAAGAAACCTAGACGTAGAAGTTTTAAACCTAAGTTCCCTTGTAAGATATGCAAGGGAGACCATATTACTCATTTATGCCCTGGTATTCAAGAGGTTTAAAGGATATGGTCCAAGTCTGAAAGTGCTTTTAGTCCTAGATCTATTATGGTTTCTCATCAACCATTGGTTGATAATGTGGTAGAGCCAATGCAATCGTTGGCTGATTCCACTCCTCTTTTGGGGGTGAAGTGCCTAACAAAAGAGTTTGTTTGATCTCTAGTACAAAGTCTTCTAGTATAGGGGGCATTCTAGTTTCTTCGAATGTTCCCCCTCCAAGTTCTAAGAGTGTTTCCTTTGATTGGGACAGTCTTGTCGAGCCTCGTCTTCCTTCCACTGCACCTTTCCAAATAAAGGTCAGAGTTAATTCCACAAATGTCTATCAATGTACGGTGGATGAAGGATCCTCTGCAAGTATTATATCCTCTTTGACTTGAAAAGCTTTGGGTTCCCTAAAGTTGTTGACAGCTCAGAGTCAGTTGTTAGCCTATGATAGAAGACCTGGTGACTCTATGGGTGTTCTTCCTCAATTGCCTATCACTTTAGGTGGGAATATTGTCTTAATCGATATGATGGTGGTTGATAGCCCTTTAGAATTTAATATGCTGCTTGGGCATGATTATCTCTATGCTATGAATGCTGTGGTGTCTTCACTCTTTCATGTAATGTGCTTTCCTCATGATGGGAATATTGTCACTATTGATCAGCTTGCATCTGATAATTACCACCCTAATTCGACTTTACTGCAGAATGCCCCTTGGTTTGTTCCAAGTGTTCAAGTAGACTCTACCCCGCCATGGGTGAATTATGTGGCATTGAATCCTCAATGTTCAAATGCTTCTGAGAAGGATCCTTTGACCTATTATTCTCCTTGGGACTTGGTCCTGGCAGTTGACCGAGAGATTCTTCCTATAGGGACATTGGACCCTTTAATTCCCTTTGTTGATCCTTGTAGTTCTCATGATTTCCCAGAACTTGTTTTTCCTTCACAGGAGGAACACTTTGGAGCCATGAGTTATGACTACCAAAGGAATCCTTGGCCTGAGCCCTGCAAGGGGTTTTTTTAGATGAAGTATTATGCGTAAGCCACAAGGTTGCATGGTTCCCTGTACCATATTGTATATACAAGGTACACATTTTCGAGTTTTGTATTCTATAACACAAGATTTTATATGAAGTTTATATGTGGGATGTATTAACTTCTTGTCTAGTGTTCCTATTTATGTATACAGAACTTGGAAGATTTCTCCTTTGGAATTTTTTATGGTTGGTCCGTTCTGACAGGTATTGGTTTCTGAAACTGGCATATAGGTTAGGTTTTTCTGCCTGCATTCTGCACTTATCAATTTCCTTTTCCATTTTCGGCCTTAGGATCGACCCCACCAAGTTATGGTGCGGAACCTTCTCAGTTGCTTAGAAGTTATCATGACTTGTGGTGGTTTTAGAAGCCTACCTTATCATGGGTGCCCTAGTTAGTACCTTGTTGTCACTTGGCACTCATGCTGATTTTTTGTCCTTAGGCTCGGGAGTCCTCTGTAGTCCCGCCATGACTTATGCGTTGAAGACTCATTCCTCTTTGCTTCTTCGTGTCATTTTGGCCTTATACCCTAGAGGCTCCTTTGTGTTGAGTTGTACTACTGCATTGCATTTTGACTATCTGCACCTTTTGGCCTTAAGCCGACTTCACTTGGACTCATGTTTGAGCCAACTTTTGACCATGACAGCTGCAAATTCAAACTTGTATATTTTTGACCTCTGCAGCTTGACACACCTTGACCCGTGGAAGGAACACACCTTTGAGTGTCTCTGGCTAGTTTTCACCTCCCTGCATCGAGCATAGAAATGTTCCAATCCCAGGAACTAGATCATCTACTTCGCTGACACTCGTTCTTTCCACTGTACTATAACATTATTTTATTCTTTTTCCAGCTTTAAATAAAAAGACCAAAAAAATTATATATTCCAAAAAGAGCGGGAACAGGACAATATTTCCATTTATTGTTCGCAACTAGAGTCAGTTGTGTCGCCCTTGAACAAAGCACTCAAAAAAAAGTCTCCTCCACTTGGGTGGGATTTAGTTTGACTTAGGTATGCTTTAGCCTTGTTATTGAGTTAGTTCTCCCCCGATTGGTTATCTCTTCCAATCATATGGAGGGTTTGTTTGTGCCTCCTGTGCAACGAGCTTATATAGAGTCATCATATGCTGCCACATAGTCACACTGAGTTGTACTTTTGTTCAAGGGAAGTTAGCCTGAGTCGGCCTCTCTGCAGTGTCTCTTGACTTATTTTTCAGTCGGCCATCCCTGGTTGTCAGTGCCATGTCTAAAATCACATCAGTTATATTGGTTCTTTACTCGTGCCGGTTTGAGAAGGTCTCCATTGACTTCTTATTGGCAGGTCTTGTCCTTATCGACGACGACATCTTGCTCTGAGAACAGGCCTAGAGATGCACCCTGGCCCTATTTTCATTATTGACAGGTCACCTTATGCTCAGCATCGATCAGTATCATGGGTCTTTGACTGAGTGGATTCCCTTGTGTTCGACATCAGCCTACATTATCACACATTGGGATTCGTGCAGTACCTTGGTGGATATCGTGCCTCTGTGTCAGCTTTCATTATTGGTTGGTTCAGAGGTTTTCTCCCATGCGCTAGCCACATCTTGTGTATGCTTACAGGTTACACTCGCGCTAGATTGATGGAGGATGCCTTAATGCCTTCCTTCTAGCGGATCTTTCCCTATCGACTTCGACTCATTGCTCTGGGGCAAAGATCTAGATTTCATTTGGCAGTACCTTGGGGTTTGCAGTCATTAGTGGCAGATCCTTCGCTATCGATAGTGGGAAACCATCATTGTCTCCTGATCAATAGATTCTTACAGGTGTTCAACTCCAGCTCATCTATTCACAGTTGTTGGATTGTACTGGGTACCTTGAAGCTCATTATCATTATTGGTGAGTAGTCTCGCGTTTGCTAATGGTATACATCAATGACCGGTAATCAAACGATTTCTCACATGGGTAACTTCAGATCATTTATTCCCATGCTGTAGAAATGTACCACGATGGTCGGTGAAGACCACAGGTTGTATCAGCATTCGTTGGTTCACTTGACAGTTGCTCCTGTTGCGCTAGTAGATACCACTTCACTTTATATGTTGCAGTCATTCATGGTGACGTTTTATATGATGGCACCTAAGTTTGCAGCGTAGTACCATCTTATTCCATCATGTTCAGTTGGTACTTTTTGGGATCAGTCTTTGATATCAGTGATTCGCTTCATCTTTCAGCGTCATTGACATTCTTATATGTGACATTCAGACATGTACTTGTTCGATCATGATCAGATGATCCATTATGTATTTTCCAATCGTTTATACTTGTATACTTGGTGGATCCGCTTGTACTTGATATGAAGACATGCTGTATCTTCTCTGAGCATCGGTATGCCCACCTCAGATAGTGTTTCTTCCTGATCTCCTTTTGTGGCTTGGCAGGTTGAATTATGGTGCAGTCCTTCTCAGTTTTCGGCAGATTTCCTTTCCATGAACTTGCTTAATACATTTCGGCCATCACGTACCCCTTCTGACTTCATATATTAGGGGGCATCTGTTATAGCTCCAAATCTCATTCTTGAGGTTTGTGATGCTGCACTCATGGCCTAGGGCAACCCCTCCTTCTAGACCTGGTCCCAAATTTAAAAAACAATGTTTTATTCCCTATACACGACATTGCCCTAAATGCGTGTATACGTGGGTCTGTGTATACCCAACCCACGTATATGTTTAAAAACACTTAAAAAAAATAAATCTCCTTAATTTCGGGTGGAGATCACGGGTTTTACCTCTTGATTACCTGTTAGTTCCCGTGGCTCAACTGTTCCCAACGAATTCCCAACTAAAAAACTACTTTGAGAGAAGTATAAAAAGGCTTCTATGGGAAGGCCAAAGGTAGGAGAGAAGAGAGAGAAAGATTACTATGCTGAGATTTCCCTGACCAGGTCTGAAGATCCTTGTGCCTCCTGCACTTACCCCATTCTAAAGGAAACCCTTGTTTCCTTGTGTGTGTTGATAATTTCATACTACTTGAGATATCATGGAGTAAGTCATGGAAGGAGTTTGTTAAAGGCTTGAGACTAGACGAATTTGAAAGACGGTTCCACTTTCAGCCTGCGAAAGGATGAATTAGGTGAAATTATTCCTTTTCTGTACTTTATTTGTCTATAATAAAAGAAACACATGTCTTTGTTCCTGATATAGATCTTCTTCATGTTATGATATTCATATTATGATTCATATGTGAATGGTTGTTTAATTGCATAACTAACTACCTTTCCTTATAATATGAAGATGGTTTCTTTATGATGTTTAGCCCATATACTGTTGTACTTTCTTGAATTGATTTTTTTGCAGGTCAAAGGAGAAAAGGAACTCCAAGAAGGGTTTTGACCCTGGAAGGCTCTTCTTAAAAGTAGGACCTCAGGTACACCCCCTATCGTAGAGTTTTCTTATAGTAACATTATGATTGCATGGAATGTGTGTTTCTTTGCATATATAACCTCCAGTCTGCTAGGGTATTCACCCAAGACCCTAGGGGAGTTTATCCCACAACAAAAGGCTCATGGCAACTTTTCATTAGTTCTTTTGGGAGGATCTATACTGCATATTAGGATGGGTACATTGCATAGTTGTCAAGTTTTGGTCACTCCAGGGTATGACACATGGAAGTGCAGGAGGTGTGAAAAAATATTGTGTAACATATACATAGCCACATTAAATGAGGGTGAAATATCCATCTCTATTAGTAGCCCCAACACAACTATTATCATATTTTTAATAGTTTTTCAAGAAAAATTTATATCATCGTTTTTATAGGTAACCATACAAACCTTGTATCAACACTTTACATATATTTCTAGCTACCCTTTTACATTTCTTTTTGCATGTACTCATCAAGTACTCCTTGCACCATAGGTGCACATACAATGGATCCCATGCCATTGTGAACTCAAGAAATGGATATGGCCACCACACGAAACTGCATGTTAGGGTATATGACATATAATGTATTTCATAGCACAAAGTATGCACATCAAAATCAAGGAAAGTGTATAATTGTATATTTATGCTCTAAGGCATTCTCCGGTGAAAACAACTCCCCTAGCTGCCACTGTGTACTTGTCTAAACCATATGATCAAATTTTAGATGATTGAAAATTTATTCACCATCAGATTAATAGTTAGTAATTAAACTAATAATTAAGGGGCTTACAAATAATAATAGTTAAGAAAATAAATTTTATACAACCAGTTAGGGAAAAATATGTATACAAACCTTTCTTTCTTTCATTGCTTTCACAGGATTTGGCCTCGACGGAACAATGTCACCTTTAGTTTCCAACTGTAGATCACGGGGTCCTATAGAAATTGAGTACATCTTCTCCTATGTCTCTCCCACATCATTGTCATTAAATAGGAGGGAATCCCTGAGGCACTCAACAACATTCATCCCGTTCTGTGTTTCATGATCTTTGTATACCATTTTCAGTTTTTCTTTTCTTGTGGAATTCATTCTTTAATTGTATAGACTAGATGTCTCCTTTGTTGCAATCAAATCCCATGGTATTTGTGGAATTCATGAATGTTGTAAATTCAATGGACGAACCCGCATGCGTAGACGGAAACTTTCCTAAATAATCTGATATTGTTTTGCTCTCCTTGGCGTTGAATTGTGCGAACATTGTGGATGCAAAGCATATGGAAATCACGCCTCTAAAGGGTGCTATGATGAGGGTGTGGACTTGTTCAACAGGGAAGATGAGATTAGGACTTTACAATGCACACGTGTATAAAATTCATTTTTTGAAGTCAATTGAGATTATTTCATGTTATGTACATAGCTATAGGAGAATTATGCATCTTCACTCAGAGCTAAATGCAAGGTACCTCTTGAAGTGATATTGTAGATCCAATTTTTCTATTTACAAGCCCAATCCATAAATATGGAGGACATTGAGTATAATGGCATGTAAGGAAAAAAAATTCATGAATGGTTTAGGATATATATTCTCGATCTACATCCATTGTCAAAGCTTAAAAATTTGTATTTTCGCTCTATATTCATTTCCCCAAAAAATTTGGCCACAAGGGACTTAATAAATATCTTCTCAATGGGAACATCGTGAAGCTTACACTGGAAACTAAAATCTTAGGTTCTAGTAATTGATTTTTGGTTTTCCCGATGCCACAATACTCAAATCATCTCTAATTTTTTATGTATTCCTTCATTTTCTCAATCTTCAACTTGGTATCTATAATTGGAGCATGTTGGATTCCCTTTTCTAGCCGTATCAAGATCAATTTCCATCTCCCTGAGCATGCTCTCTTAATTTTCAGTTTTTCCTTCAAGTGTTTTCATTTGGGTACCATGTGCCTTTGAAATGGATTTTGTTTGTTTACACAAAATTGTAGCCTCCTTGTTTGCATGTTGATATTAAGTTGTTCTTTGAACAACTTAGAACAATTGTATTTTGAAGAAGTATTCCCAATGTAATGGATGCATTGTATGTTATGAAGACTTTTGTTGTAAGGCCTGCCATAATTTCCTCGAGATGGACATTCAACTTACCGATGTCAATGTTATCAAACAAGCTACCCCTTAATTTGTTTCTCAAATGTTATCCATGTAATCCTTGAGCATTGTTTCATTCTCCTACTTTTCTTTGCCACTTTGGAATTTCCAAGAACTTCTAGGAGCAAAGAATACATATTTTAATTCTTTGAAATTTATTCAATCATTCAAATAATCCAACCATGTTATAATCATGCCATGCCTGATCTCCTTCCACATGTGGTTGATGTTGTACACTCAGGAATGGAAAACTATTTCCCTTTATCGATCCTAATATATTTTGGATAAATTATCTTCTTCAATTTACCCATCTTGGAATGCTCTCCATAGCCATGGAAGAGCCTTGGTGGCTCAACCATTAAGTAACCAACCTTCTCTTTCACTCCATCAACAATTTCCCACATGTACTTCTCCTTCTGTTGTTGCTTCTTTTCCTTTAGAGCTTCCTTTCCTCTGTTCTCATCTATTTCTTCTTCCCTTTCTCTCCAATATGTCATTCATAAATTGGGGTAAAATCATAGAGCTCAAACTTTTGAATGACATGGTCAGTCCCAAGAAGTTGCCTCCAATCATGCCATAAATTCTCTATAAACTTGGATTTGTGGCATAGTCTGCATTTTTCATGACTAAAAACATAGTTCTAATCTCCTCTTCTCCAAGAGTAAGAACAACTATCATTCCATTGTGAAGCATCTTGACTCCATGAGGTTGGTAAACTACAGGGAAAATTACTCCATTCTTCTCCAATGTTGCCCACCTCTTCCTTGACAGCCATTTTCAGTGCAGGTTTTGCTGATGGAGGTTTTGGCACTAATGAGTTTGGTGGAAATTCCATAATATTATCTATTATATCAGGTTAACAATGATAACAGGAAAACCAATAGTCACATTAGAGATAGAGATGAAATATCATTGATGGATCGTGACGGATGGCATTGCATAATTGGATGTCACAATTATAGAATGGATTGGATTAGAGACAACATTGAACTTTGGAAATCCTATTGAATTAGATACATTGTGTTTACCTAAGGAAAAATCTACAATTCTAATTCTACCGCAGTTTCCAACGTACTTAGATATTGTAGAAAATTCTCTACAAATCCAGCTCTGTAGAAAACCTTCTTGTAGGTTAACCCGATAATGAAATACAAATCAAATTAAAATACTATTACCTACTTCTACTATCAATTTTTGTGGAAGCTTAAAGATCGAGTTAAACACATATAACGAAAAGAAGAAGAATCAATGCATAATACACATGAGAATACTTCGTGGAAATACATAGGAATTATACAAATCCTTAGCTCTCTCAACTAGACAGCTCTCAGTACAATCCTCACAAATGCTCACAAGCAATCCATGCTTCTCAAAATCCTTCCTCTCTGCCCTCCAAGCTCATATTTCCTTGCGTTGTTCTCTTGGGATGATTCACCTTCAACCAAGTGGAACACTACTCTCACACACTGTCAGAGCTGCGCAATCCTCAAGAAATTATTCCTCTCTGCATGTATGAGTTTTCTTTACAGGAAACACATGCAACTGATAGTACAATGTCCTTGTCTTTAATCTCAACTGGGTCTTTCTCAGAATAGACATGCATGAGTTTCTGATGAGGAAATCTTCAGTTAACTGGAGTACACTAGTTGAGTGCATGCATGCATCAAATGACTATTAACTCTCTATTAGTTCCTCAAATAGTTTGGAACTAATTTAACTGAACTTATCACGTTAAACTGAGTTAACTAATTACAACTCAAATATAACTCAATCTTATCTCCTTAATTTAAGGGATAACTGTTGCGTGACTTCAGAAAGACTTTTAACTTGAATTTCTCCAACTAATTAATTCAAAATGAATTAATTAGTTATTTCCAAGTACCTGTTAAGACTAAATTCAATTTTAATTCAAGGACAAATTAAAATTGGAATATTCATGTTGCCACATTTCAACACTCCCTCCCAACAAGAAAGGGATTATATGCCACCCCGATCCTGTCTCTATGGAAATCAAATTTACACTTTGACAATGCCTTTGTCAAAATGTCTACATCTTGCTCCTCTGTCAAAATATATTGTAGCAACATGATCCTCCCATCATTAGTAGCTTGATTTACCTTGTAAAGCTAACGGGAACTCACAATTGACTTGTTCTCTAGTCTTGGAACCATGTCCCAAATACTATTACGAACTATGGAGTCATACTCCTCCACCATAGCATCAACCCAAATCGGCTACTACAGTACTTCCTCAAAGGAGGATGCCTCGGTTTCAACACATTCCCCAACAAGGGCCATGTGTCCAGTGTACCTCTCAGGTGACCTCCTCTGCCTGCACTGATAAAATAGTTCTCCCACATTCTCCCTCGCATCCTTCAACAATCTGTTAGCTTCTCTTGTGCACTTATGTCCATCTCTGGAAGACTCTGCTTGAGTGGATGTCTCCACTCCTAAAACTTCTGCATGCGGCTGCTCCACATCAGTCTGAGGCTCCTCCTCCTTAGGAACCAACAGTTCCTCCACAGCCTCTAGTTGGAGCTCCCTCTCAAGGGAAACTCGCATTACCTTCTACTCATCAAACTTTAGATCTTTGTGAACCACTGTCCTTCAACTAGTAGGCAAGTACACCCAATAGTTGTGAGGTCTATCAGTGTACCCCACAAATATCCTGAACTTTGTTGTCCACTCAAGTTTCTTCCATGCATCCTTTGTCACATGGAAAAATACCGATGAGCCAAAGATCCTGAAGTGAACCACATTTGGTCTCTTACCAGAGAAAGCTTCCTTTGGTGTCTTCCTCTCCAGTATGCGATGCAGGCTTCTATTATGCAAATAGACCAATGTGTTGCATGCCTTAGCCCACAAGTGAAGTGGTAAGACTCAGTCATGTAGCAATGCCCGTGCTTCCCCTACAATCGTTCTGTTCTTTATCTCGGCCACCCCATTCTGCTATGGGTTATGAGGTGCCATCAACTCTCGTTTAATTCCTTTCGTTGCACAGAAGTCCTTAAACTCTTGAGAGACATATTCTCCACCATTATTGCTTCTCAAGGCCTTGATATTCTTCCCTAACTCTTTCTCAACCAAAGATTTGAACTCACAAAACGTTGAGAAGGTCTAGTCCTCCTTTTGCATGAAATAAATCCAGCATTTATGAGAATAATCATCAATGAAAATCACATAATATATTTGCTTTGCTATGGATATCGAGAATGTTCCACACACATTAGTATGAACTCACTCTAAGAAAGCCTTTGCTCTACTGTCTCGATCATGCAAGGAAGACTTGGTGTACTTTCCCAAGGTACAACCTTTGCATGTGTCAACTTGCTCAAGTTTACCTTTGGGAATTCTTGTAGATATCTGTTGCATT
Source organism: Pinus taeda (assembly GCA_000404065.3). Lineage (NCBI taxonomy): Eukaryota > Viridiplantae > Streptophyta > Pinopsida > Pinales > Pinaceae > Pinus > Pinus taeda. Next base: position 24,382 of record APFE030212441.1, on the reverse strand, counting down.
ATCTTCAAAGCCCATGATGCAAATGGCCCAACCACCTGTGCCACAACTTGCCAATGTCTTGGCTTTGCACTAATTTTGCCTTCGTACTCAATGCTGCACAATCATCTATCTCTACTTTATAGATATTCTTCACCCAAACCACTATCCTCTTGGTTTAACCCATGGATATGTGTCTTAGGAACACCTTTCCTTTACTAAAGACAACATCATAGCCTTTGTCCTCCAACAACATGACCGATACCAAGTTATTCTTCAGTTCAGGCACATATTTCACATATGTCAAGGTGATAGGAGCTCCATGATCCCTCTGAAAAGCAACCATGCCTACTCTTGAAAAACTATAATTTCCATCATCACCCATCTCTATGCCCATGTTGAGGTCTTTCTCCTCCAAGGTACTCAATAAACTTTTATCACCCTTCATGTGGAATGAGGCTCCACTGTCAAGATACCAAACACAACCCATCATCGAGGACAGCATGCATGCAATGAGGGTAAAGTCCATTTCGAACTGAGAGGCTAATGCCTCACCTTTCGATCCTTCCAAGGATTCCTTCTTGGAATTCTTCGATGGGCATTTAGTCACATAATGTCCCATCTCGTGATAGTTAAAGCATCTTACTTTAGACTTGTCACCCTTCTTCCCTCCATGAGAAGAATTCGATTTGGAATGGGAAGCCTTCCCCTTCCCTTTCCTTTTCTTACTTTCTAATGCCATATTTTCTTCTTCATCATCGTTGGATGAAGACCCATCTCGTGTGCTCCTCCTGATCTCCTCATACATCAGATTTGACCACAGTCGTTCCCAATCTGGCAGTTTCTCCCTTCCATTCACAGAATCCAGGTAGCTATTCCAACTCTTTAGAAGGTCAAGGAGAGCAAGGCTCACCATATGATCATCGACAGTAGTTATTCCCACACTACCAAGCTCATCTCTAGATTTTGTGATCTTGTTTAGATATGTGGAAATACTATCGCCCTTCTCCATCTTGATTCTTCGAAGCTTATCCTTGAGCATTAATTTCCTCTGGTCACTATTATTTTGGTAGAGGTCCTTCAATGTCTTCCACATTGAAAATGGATTGTCCTTCCCATGGAGACTCGAAACAATATGGTTTCAAACTCCCTCAAGGATGATCTGTCTCACCTTCGCCACACACTTCTTCCACTCAACCAACTCTTGTGCATTAGTTGAAGCTGGCTTTAGGAATTCTTGATCAATGAAATCGTTCAAGCCATTGTCTTCCAATACAATCTCCATTCTATCTTTCCACACTATATAACTTGAGCTACCTTCCAAGGCATACTCAAGTCTCAAGCCATAGAACACCATTGGCGAACCTTGAAGTATGGTATGAATTCGATTTGCACCTGCAACCCTGAACTTCAAACTTTGAATTCTCTTCTCAGTATACTATTCATAGCTCTGATAAAATTGGCTCTGATACCATGTTGAAAATTCTCTACAAATCCATCTCTGTAGAAAATATCCCTGTAGGTTAACTTGATAATGCAATATAAATCAAAGTAGAATACTATAACCTACTTCTACTATCAAAGTTTGTGAAAGCTTAAAGATTGAGCTGAACACATATAACCATAAGAAGAAGAATCAATGCACAATACACATGATAATACTTCAGGGAAAGCCTCAGCTAAAAACCCCACTATCTGTATTATCATACAAGGTGGAAATACATAGGAATTATGCAAAGCTTTAGCTCTCACAGCTAGCCAACTCTCAGTACAATCCTCACATATGCTCACAGGAAATCCAGGCTTCTCACAAGCCTTCCTCTCTACTCTCCAAGCTCCTATTTCCTTGTGTTGTTCCTCTGGGATGATTCACCTTCAACCAAGTGGAACACTACTCTCACACATTGTTAAAACTGCGCAATCCTTAAGGAATTGATTCCTCTCTGCATGCATGAGTTTTCTTTATAGGAAAACACATGCAATTAATAGTACATTGTCCTTGTCTTTAATCTCAACTGGGTCTTTCTCAGAATAGACATGCATGAGTTTTTGATGAGGGAATGTTTAGTTAACTGGAGTACACTAGTTGAGTGCATGCATGCATCAACTGACTGTTAAATCTCTATTAGTTCCTCAAACAGTTTGGAACTAATTTAACTGGACTATACTCAATAAACTGAGTTAACTAATTACAAATCAAATATAAATCAATCTTATCTCCTTAATTTAAGGGATAACTATTGCATGACTTCAGAAAGACTTCTAACTTGAATTTCTCCAACTAATTAATTCAAAATGAATTAATTAATTATTTCCAAGTAGTTGTTAAGACTAAATTCAATTTTAATTCACATTTTTAATTCAAGGACAAATTAAAATTGGAATATTCGTGTTGCCATATTTCAACACATATCTCTTTTATTTAATGCAGGATTATGAATATGAAAGATATAATCCTATTGCATTTGACATATCCAACCACTTCTCTGACATTGTTGGAAATTACCACACTGACAAGCCCTCATATATTAGACTATAGCAAGTACCCAGGCATATTTACACAGTGAGACTTATAGTGATATTAGACTGTAGCAGTACCCTTAGATGTTAGATTACCTCTATGAGGCCAAGTATTTAAAATTAAAATGGAAATGGTAAAGTCGGGGGAATTAAATGAAATCAAAGTGTGAAAGAGGAATATAAAAAAATTTGATAGTCATGCTTATTGTCTGCTTTGAATGAGAGATGAAAAAACAAGAAAAATGTGTGATTCTCTTTGTCATATTCTATTTTTTAGACTTTTCTTCTCTACATTTCACTGATTCTACATACTTGACATTCACAAGTTTAGATCCCCACAACAACAAAATCAAAATTGATAATTTTTTTATGAAAAGAGATGGTGTAGCAAGGTTGCTCTACTTGTAAGTGCACATGTCATTATACGGGTGTAAAGGGACGAATTTTCTCGCTAAACATACATATTGTCTGGGAAGTATGTTTCTCGAAAATTCGGATGATTGCAACATCAAGCTCCTTAACTTCTATCCATTTTGATCGAATATACATTTTTAGATACATATAAAATTTTTCAGGTGTCCATCCTAGATTTCCTCACCAATTCAAACATTATGTAGATTTAATATATTTTTAGCTCTGCCTTTCTGGCTGCATGCATAATTGCCCACAAGAAATAAAATTTGGTTAGAATTTTATAGTTCCCGAAAGATGATTTTGACACAACTATGGGAAACAATGGCATAGATGAGTTTGTGCTCGTGATGGCATCCATTTTCACATAAGTCTACTGTCCTCCTACATTTTTCAAGGACGATATATCATTATGCAAAATCCATCGGAATCAATAACTACAGCTGCAAATTTTACCATTTAATATAAAAAAAAATTTGGAATGCTCGAATGGGCTTTGCACTCTAATAAGTTAGTGATGGTAAACGAAGGAAAGGAAAAAAACAAAAACCAACCAAGGGTTACGACAAGTCGTGTAGAGATGTGGAGGTAGTGAGGTTGTGTGGACATAATAGACAAATCAAGCGAGTTAATGGAGGTCATGAGTTTTGTGCAATCATTCATCTTACCATATAAAGTGGCAGAAATATTACACCCTATTTTAGAGTAAACATGAATTATCCCTTCCTATTTTACAAAATTACAAGTTTGGAGCAAAAAAATATAAAATATTCCTAGTTCAATAAACAATATTCACTAGAATCCAAAATCCAAATATTAAAGGAGTCATTATGAAGTATGTAGAAAAATATTTTGAGAACAATGGAAATGTGACCTTAACATGTGCTTACAAACCATATCTATGCAGCGAAAGAGATGTGAACCGTATATAATTGTGTATGTTGTTTACCACAATCTATAATAGATAAAATAGTAAATCTATTTCATAATGACCCTTTTCAATATTTAGTCTAGGATATTCAAGCATTTTGAAAAATGATGTAGTTATTTCATTTTGAAAAATGTAGTTATTTCATTAACAGAGGCTCAACTATTTTTGGAAATGATGAAGGAAGTTTATTAACAAAGGCTAATGCCATTCCAAGAATTAAACACTAAGAATGCTAATATATATAATGGTGTAGCATGGTATGACACTTTTATAGTTCAAAAAATAATTTTTATCTCATAATTATTTTTGTTTTCTTTCTTTACTGGAGATATTTATGGTTGTGCATCCACCCTTTATCTCATTTTGGGCTGTCAACGAGCACTATTCAAACCCAAACTCTTCATAGAATATACATTGGACTATCAAGAATTTGCAGTGCCCTCATAATACAAACAAGTCATCTCATTCGCTTTCACCCTTTTTGAAGTCACCAATGCATGTGAAGGCTCATTCATCTACCTCAACTATGTTGAAGTAGTGAATCGAATCCTTACCTAGGAAATCAAATTGCAGAGACTTTGGAGGAATTAATATCACATTTTATAATTTCAATGTGAAACAACCCAATGTATGAACCTCGTCATCATCATTCTCATTGCTAGCCCTCAGAGCAAACCTATCAATCAGTTGTGTTACCACCACAATCTCTCTATTGGTCTCATCCTTTGACTTAAACCACTTGAGGATGTGCATGGAGCCTAGTGAGGTTAGTGGGATCCTTTCTCATAAACCCTCCTGTCATACTATCTATACTCTTTTGGAAAACAAAATATGGAGGTGGAGACAAGGAATTTTGAGAAAAACAGAGAAACAGAGGAGACTATGTTTTTTTTTTTATAAACATAAATTTTCTTATGTATTTTATGCCCTCCTAAAGACTTATTTCAACCTTAAATTGAGATCACTTCTTTCATGTATTGATATTCAACAGGGATCATGCATGAACCCTACTCTCCAAACTTAAATTCATGCCAAAAATCATGGTTTATCCCTTCAAAATGACTCACTGCCCCTCCTGTAGAAGCTCCTTGTCCCTTGTGTAGATTTCTTGTAGGCGCTCGTATAGATTTCCTATAGGTGCTTCTGTAGAAAACACCGAGAGCAAAGATAGGGAGGAAATCAGTGGAGAATGGTGGTTACGAGGTTGTGGGGGAGAAGAAGACCGTTGTGGCTGAGTTATGAGGAGAAAATCAAGAAAAGGTGGTCAGAATGCACGGGGAGGAGTGCTCATTGCTTTTTATGGCTATTTTCGGTTATGAGCGTTGACCTGGCAAGGTGTACGTTGGCCATACTCAGACCGTTGGTCCCCACCTGCTTGGTCACCATGGCCCCTCCTCGTAATCATCCCTCATTATTGCATTGGAGTTCACACTTCCTCCCACTACCTGTCCTTGCCATCTTGTGCTTGAGTTGACTATGTGCATGTGTGGGTGACGTCTCGAATAAGTGGAGTCAACTAAATGAAGGTGGCCAAGTTAATTAGCCACATTTCTCTCATTCAATCTCAACCATCTCGTTGCCTTTTTTATGACTCCTAATTACACAAATGCAAATAGATGAGTGATTTAGTTACTTACATGTGATCCGAGTGTATTTGTTGTGAGGTGTTGTGGCTTTCTCTACTGCATGCCTACACTTTCCTTCATGCATTGTAAAGTTTTGTAGATGTTCTATGCTAAGAGAAATTTCACTTTTCTCACAGCAATCATACAAGTAGTTAAGCAAAATGCAGATAGAACACATAAGCAGATCTTACAAAAGACAAATCAGAAACATGAAAAATGTGTGTGTTCGTTTCGGCAGTCAATAGGATGCTTCAACCAGCAAAGTCTCCTTTGGTCAGCCAGCCCAACATGTGTCATAACAACCCTCCAACCAATAGATGAGTCAACCCAAGTCAATTCTACAAAAGTCAACGCTGTCCTGAAAAGTCAACGCAGGGGCAGCAAGCTAAAAGTCAACGCAGCAGCAAAACGGTCAACCCTTTGACCTCGATTTTTGTGCCAGGTAGTACGGCCTTCAAAAATCGAACCTTCCACAAGTTTTCAGCTTGATTGGACCAAGCGTTGACCAAAGTCAACGCTGGTCAAACTTCTGCGAAACCCTAGCAGCAGAAAATCGTACTACAGCTCAGCCGTACGGTCTGTCCTCTTCGTCCTTCCCACGTGTGGCTGAAATTCGTCCTCCAGGTAGCTCGTACTCTCTAAGATGAGAGAGGAAGATGTGAGTTGTGTTGTGATGAAATTCTCTCCAACTTTTCCTGTATATATATACATCAATGAGGGTGTGTGACACATCTGTTGGGCATGTGAGCCTACATGACAAAACTGGCTGACCTTGCACATATAATTTATTAAGAGTAATAAATTCAAAATATAAGTTCTGCTCATCGGATTAAGACTATTTTTATATGGATTTTACACCTCTCAGAAAGAGGAATCCAACAAAAATATTAGCCTCTTAATCTTAGCATCAGAACATGGAGTTTGGACCTAGTTGTCCAAATTTAACACTCCCTCTCAACTAGGGAGAACTCCATTTATTAGTGCAATCAACATCGTGAGTCATCCCGGCGAAACTTGCTTTGCTGGCTTCTTTATTTCAGAACAGAAGTGGGTCAGTCACAAAGACATCATCCCCCGACTGACATAATCAGTCCAGAGGTCCCAGACCTCACAAATCTTGATCCCAAATCAAGTGGTTGGACCATGCCATCCTAGATAGAGAGTATGGCAATCTCTGATGCGTCCATCAGTCTTTGCTAATAGTCTCTAGCTTTTCCACACCTCATTGGCCAAATGAGAGGTACTTCCCATGAGCCCTGAACTCAATGGGTAGGATGCATACGGGGCACAGATAAATGAGTGGCGAACCAGCTCAATAATCACAAGGGTGGGGCAGAAGCATTATGAGTGCTTATAGCTTCGAGAAGCTATCCCCAAAGCCCCCCAGAGCTCCCAGAGCTCATCGTCCAACAGGACCCACATCATAGGGTCTTTCCACGACACCAAGACTCTCACCGAAGGTTAGGAACTTGACCTTCCCCAGGGGCTTAGTGAGAGTATCCGCGACCTGCTCATCAGTTCCTATATGATCGAGCCTTACGGCGCCTCGCTGTTGCATATCCCGGATAAAGTGGTACCTGATATCAATAAGCTTGGATCAGTCGTGGAACACAGGATTCTCAGTCATACGAATCCCACTCTGATTATCACAGAGTATCACAGTGGTATCTAGTACATGTCCAAGATGTGCTCTTACGATCCACCACACTGCCAGCCCAATCGGCATCAGTATATCCACGGAGTATCACACTCCCGGCAGTGTATCTCAGCCCATGGTTTATCGTGCCCCGAAGATATCTCAAAAGATTCTTGGCACCAACCCAGTGAAAATGATGAGGCTCACCCATCTGTTGACTCAAAGTAT
>APFE030212441.1:0-14214 GCA_000404065.3 Pinus taeda | reverse complement strand
CCCTGTCCCCACCTTCCTTGCTTCGGGAAGAGCCTTGTAATGAAGGTGTCAAAATCTTCGGTGCCATAGTTCGGTTTGACGGATAGTATCACAAGTCATAGCCCCCAACGGACTCCCTCCAACCTGGTAGAGTGTACCAACTCTAAAACCAATTGAGATAGCTTCCTTGAAGCTCTTCTTCCACATGAGTACCTTTCCATTAGAGAAAGTTACATTGAATCCTTTGTCTTCCATGGCAGATACAGACACAAGGTTCTTCTTCAATTTGTTCTTGAGGAATAGCACTTGGTTCACATTGTTAACTCGGAACATAAGTATCAGTTTTTCATACATCTCCTTGGATGTGCCTAGTTCAGATATGTAGGCAACCAAATTCTTATTTATGGATTCCCTGATCAGCAGTTTTGCTCTGATTTCTCCCTTCTTATACTTGGTTCTAACAATAGCAGAGGCATTTGATGGAGGTTCTTGTATCTTCCCTGTCACATGATCCAGGAGATCATGATCTTCTAATTTGATAATATCATCTTCCAGGCATGGAAGTCATCACTTCCAGTCAACTTGTCATTCTTCCTGAATTCAAGACTAGTGGAACCCATTTCCTTCGATGATGATTGCTATAGATAGAGTTTGTCTTCACCTCAGCTCTGATACCATGTAAAGTTTTGTAGATTTTCTATGCTAAGAGCAATTTCACTTTTCTCACAGCAATCATACAAGTAGTTAAGCAAAATGTAGATAGAACATATAAGCAGATCTTACAGAAGACAAATCAGAAACATGGAAAATGTGTGTGTTCGTTTCAGCGGTCAACAGGATGCTTCAACCAGCAAAGTCTTCTTTGGTCAGCCAGCCCAGCATGTGTCACAACAACCCTCCAACCAGTAGATGAGTCAACCCAAGTCAATTCTACAAAAGTCAACTCTGTCCTGAAAAGTCAACGCAGGGGTAGCAAGCTAAAAGTCAATGCAGCAGCAAAACGGTCAACCCTTTGACCTCGATTTTTGTGCCAGGTAGTACGGCCTTCAAAAATCGAACCTTCCACAAGTTTTCAGCTTGATTGGACCAAGCGTTGACCAAAGTCAACGCTGGTCAAACTTCTGCGAAACCCTAGCAGCAGAAAAATCGTACTACAGCTCAGCCGTACGGTCTGTCCTCTTCGTTCTTCCCACGTGTGGCTGAAATTCGTCCTCCAGGTAGCTCGTACTCTTTAGGATGAGAGAGGAAGATGTGAGTTGTGTTGTGTTGAAATTCTCTCCAACTTCTCCTGTATATATATCCATCAATGGGGGTGTGTGACACATCTTTTGGGCATGTGAGCTTACATTACAAAACTGGCTGACCTTGCACATATAATTTATTAAGAATAATAAATTCAAAATATAAGTTCTGCTCATCGGATTAAGACTATTTTTATATGGATTTTACACCTCTCAGAAAGAGGAATCCAACAAAAATATTAGCCTCTTAATCTGAGCATCAGAACATGGATTTTGGACCTAGTTGTTCAAATTTAACATGCATGTTGTCTCTACTAGCTAATGTGTAGTTGTGTACTTTTGAAAGTTCTTCTTTTGCTAGAGCTAAGCTACATGTACCTTTTCAACTTGCAGATGTGCACTCTTTTGCTTTTGGTGCTGGACTTCTATGGGATCAGTTGCTACAAGAATTGCTACAGGAGCTCCTGTAGCTGCTTCTCCCCTGGAAAATTAGCTTTTCCGTATGATTGGAGCTCGATAATAATACCAGAGGTGTCATGAATGATGGAGGGATGGTAGGTAAGATTCAGGTAAGGTTATGGGCACCTTTTCCTCTTTTTATTTTTGTTTCTTTTCAAAACTTAAAAACTGTTTTTCTGTGATTTTTTCTTGGACAGGAAGACAAAATAATGATGCTTGGGGTGTGATGCAGGCTTGGAAATGATGACAAAGAGGTTTGAAGATGGTAGGAGGAATTATAGGTTCCTCATGAAACTTTTTTGTCCTTCAAACTGCCTTCTGTCAACACTTTTGTCTCTTTGTAACTCCTACAGGAGCCTCTTGTATAAAACACAGTTTTGGAAGAAAAAGGTACAGTGGGTGAAAGAGATGCCAAAAATGATGGAGGAAGGTGTGCAGAAGATGAGATGGATGCTAGTGTGAATGTCAGGGTCTCCTTGGAACCTTCTTCTGCTCCCTGTAGTCCTCCTGCAAACTTCCAATGCAATCAAAATTCATTTTTCTCTTCTTCTTCTCTTTTTTTTTGAAAACAACTAGAGCACCTTAGAGAGGTTTTCACCTTAATTTCCTGCCCTGGGTTCCTCCAAGGGAGGTTTTCACCTAGGGATCTTATTCTTTTTCCTCCTTTTTCTTGACATCACTGGGCCACCTCAGAAGAGGTTTTCAACCCAATGATGGTACTCAAGCACCTCAAGGAGGTTTCCACTGGAGTCCTTATTTTTTATTTTCCTTTTCTTTAGTGAGTGGGTGAAGTGGAAGCTAGGACATTGTCCACTACCATCACTATTTTATTCAAATATTCAATAAAGTCTCGCTTGGAGAGGGGTTTCTTGTAAACCTTCAACCAATGTCCATTGACAAGCATGGGGATGGCTTCATCATCAATGGTTCTAATTATAACTGAATCATTATCATTGCATTTATCCACCGTGTAGGGTCCCAACCATCTTGTCCTTAGCTTGCCTTTGAAATCTTTGTATCTTGAATCATAGAGTAGTGCCCAATATCCCTCGAATTGCTTCTCCTTGATATTTTTGTCATGCCATATCTTTCTCTGAAGTTGAACTACCTCTATATGGAGAAGGGCTTGCAATCTGTATTCGTCCAATCCATTGAGTTGAATTAATCTCTCTTTCCGTGCATGGCTGAGGTCTAGGTCCAGCTGAGCTGAAATCCTCAAGGTATTGAATTCAAACTCCACTGACAGCAAAGCCTTCTTCCCATAGACCAGTTCATAGGGTGTGAACTTGGTGGTGGTCTTCCATGTTGTGTTGTAGGCCCAAGTGGCCTCAACTAATCTGTCTGCCTAGTCCTTTCTATTGCTGCTCACTAGGTTGATTAGGATCCCTTCCAATGCTCTGTTAGTTACATCCACTTTCCCATTGGCTTGTGGATGGTAAGGGGTGGAAGTCCTATGCTTGATCTTATGATGCGTGAGAAGGTCTTTAATCGGGCGGGAAGTGAACTAACTGCCTTGGTCTGCAACCAACTCTCTCGGATACCCGAACTTGTAGAATATATTTTATCTCAAAAACTCAGCGAATTTTTCCTCTGTCGCTGCTTTGATTGCTTTTGTCTTTGCCCACTTTGTCAGGTAGTTGGTGCACACAATTTGTACTACTTCTGCTTCCAAAGGGGGTTAGGCCCCACAAAGTCCATGCCCCACTTCTCAAATGGCTCAAAGGTCACTTGAGGTTCCATGGGCCTTTCATCCTTTGGAGTGGTTTTCCCTATCCTCTGAAACCGATCACACTGGTCGTGTATCTCCTCACTCCTAATGAAGAGTGGGCCAGTGTAGCCTACTTGCAATATCTTGAAGGCAATTCTTTTTGCTACACAATCACCTCCATAGGGCCCGTCATGACAGGTCAGGAGTATGTCAAAGACTTCCTCCTCCTTGACACTTCTTCTCAAGATGTAATTTGGGCCCAGTTTGAAGAGATTGCCTCCAATCCAGTTGAAAGGGGCACTTTTCCTTACTATCTTGCTCTTCTCTTTGGAGGACAGGTGTGGTGGGAACTATGGTGAAACCAAGTAGTTTGGTATATCAGCAAACCATGGAGAGAGTACTAATATAGAAAATAGGTGTTCAGCATTTGGTCATCCACCATTCGTTCTTCACTTGCAGGCAAATTTACTCTAGACAAAAAGTCAACAACAACATTCTCTTTACCAGGCTTATCAATAATGGTCAAATCAAACTACTGCAGTAAAAGAAACTATCTAATAATGTGGGCATTTACATCTGGTTTATTCATTCAATATCTAATTGTAGCATGATTAGTGTGCACAAAGGTTTGATAGCCTGTGGTATAATGTTTGAATTTGTTTAAGGAATGCACGATAGCTAGGCATTCCTTCTCGGTCACTGTGTAGTTTAACTCTTTCTTTGACAAGTTTTTGCTTATAAAGTATAGGGCATGAGATAAATTTTCATCAAATTTTCCTAAGGATGCTCCTATTTCTTTTTTCGAGGCATCTATGTGAATGTGAAAAGGTAGGGCCCTGTTTGGGCCTCTGAGAATTGGGGCAGTCACTAGCTTACCCTTTAAGGTATCTAGGGCTTTTTGACAGTTTTCCGACCATGTGAACTCAACATCTTTGCCTAGGAGGCCAAACATAGGAAAGGTTATCTTGCTGAAGTCTTTAATGAATCTCCTGTAATATCTGGCTAAGCCTAGGAAAATTTTGACATCTCTCACCTTTTGAGGAGGTGGGAGCCTTTGGATGATGGCAATTTTGTTGGGGTCCACCTTCAGTGCTTGTTGAGATATTGCATGACCTAACATGGTCCCTTCAGTCATCAAGAATTCACACTTTTCCAGACTGAGGGAAACGTTCATCTCAATACACTTATCTAGAACTTTTCCTAGGTTAGATAAAGCTTCCTGAAAGTTAGAGCCATAAGGAGTAAAATCATCCATGTATATTTCTACTACATCATGAACCAGTTCAGAAAATATACTCAATACCACTCTTTGGAAAGTGACTGGAGTGTTGCACAAACCATAAGGAAGGACCAAATATGCAAAGGTACCCCAAGGACAAGTGAAAGTGGTATTATCTTGGTCTTCCAGGCTGATTTGAATTTGATTGTACCCGCTAAAACCATCCAGGAAGGAGAAAAGCTTTTTCCCTGCTAGACCATCTAACACTTGATCTATGAAGGGTAAAGGAAAGTGGTCCTTTTTAGTGGCTTTATTCAATTCCTGATAGTTTACATAGATTCTGCACTTACCATTTTTCTTTGGCACTAGCACTAAAGGAGAGATCCATTCACTATCAGAAATGGGATAGATGAATCCTGCGTCCAACGATTTCTGGAGTTCTTCTTTAACAATATCTTTAAGTGCTGGTTTCATCCTCCTTTGAGGCTACCTGACTAGTTTTCAATCTTCCTTGATGTATATATGATGAGCACATAATGAAGGGTGTACTCCCTTCAACTCCTTATAACTCCAGGCCAAGGCATCTAGATGTTTTCTGAGTATGTTGCATAGTTCCTTAACCTGGGAAGTACATAGGGATGGATGGATTTTCAATTTTCTTTCTGGGCCAAACTCTATATTTTTGACATGAGGAGAAGTAGGCTTACCCACACAGAGATCAGTTGAGGGGTTGTTTTAGTTTTCTCTTACTATGTCTTCTAATGGTGATACACTGGGAGGTGGATTCTGAATCAAATTTTCAATCATATCATCCTCATATTGCGGTTTTCCCCCCATTGTGATTTCTAATGCATAAAGCAGTGTAGAATAAACTTCATCCTCATCCTCGTCCTCCAACCAGAGAGGTAGATCATGTTCTAACAGGGGTTGGGCAGGAGTGTATAGCGTTAACTGCTTAGACATGTGCCCATTCTTTATGGTCATGTTCCCAGCTCAGCAGCTAATGTAGGCATCAGTTGTAGCCAACCAGGGTCTTCCCAAAATGAGAGGATACCCAGTGAGCTTTGCCTTTGGCTGGAGAACTAAGAAATCCACAAGGTACTCCCAAGAATCAATGGAGACCATCACATCTTCCACAATACCCTCAGGGGTCACGGTGGAGGGGTCTACTAACTGCAACACTGTCGTGGTCTTCCTCAAGGAGCCTTGGAGGTTAAGTTTGATCATTGTTTCCTTTGTCATCACATTAATGGCAGTTCCTAGATAAATCAAGGTATGTGGGACCATTGTGCCATTGATGTGGACATCAAATACTAGGCTTTCAAGATCCAGATATTTTGGACAAATTATTTGCCCCAACATCAAGTCAGATTGTTTTCCTATGATATTGATGGTTGGGGCATCTCTCTTGCGCCTTCCTAGATTCCTAAAGCACTTCTCTTTGATCAACCTATTATAGATAGGCACATCTTTTATGGCTTGGAAAAGTGGTATCTTCACAGATAAATGTTCCAATTCTCCCAGGAGTTCAGTCTCTTCTGGGTAGGCTAGATTTTCATGGATAGTCTCTCAGGAAAGGGTGGATTTGCTTTAGGTTTGCTTTCCTCTTTATCTTCCTCAACCTCCCTGGGTGGAGGCTGGCTATCTGGGAGAACTTTCGTAGATCGCAAGTTAATTTCTTGAATCTCCACAACATAAGTTGGGCATGATGGTTCCCCACTATACACTTGCTGAGCCTATCTATTGTTTGGGTTCAGATTTGGTTGGGCAGGCATTTGGGGTTGCCTTGGTGGAGCAGAAGGTAACAGTTGTGGTTGGGCAGGTGGTGGAGGCAGAAGAGCGGGAAGAGAGTTGTATTGGGGCCTCTACCCCTGATGAGGTGCATTCCACTGAGGTTGCGGTTGAGCATAGGATTGAAATGAATGGGTGGATGGTTGGGCATGATATTGAGATGTGAAGGACCAAGGACAAGGTGTGGACCAAGAATGATGAGCAGGGGGGCCCCAAGAAGGTATGGAGGTTACTTAGTTGGGGTTGTAGTATTCCTGAGATTTCCCTTGCATCCCATGCTAGTATGGTCTAGGTCCATGCGGCCTCCTTTGGTTTATGTAATAGATCTATTTAGTGACTCCTTCAGCCCCTTGGTATAGAACTTTAAGTCCAGACAAGGAAGGGAACTTATCTGTAGAATGATTTTCTTTGCAGACTGAACAAACATCTATAGAGTTCAATAGGCACTCATTCCTAGGATGCCTCCTAGTACATCTTGGGAAAAAGATGGCCAAAGGCCTCTCTGTTTCCTCTTGCTTTGTTTTGATATGTAAGGTATCCATTTGCATGGAAAGAGTCTGTAACATCTCACTCTTGAAGTCTTCCAGCATGCTTCTAATTTCCCCTTTAATGCATGAATCGGAAGAAGAGGTACTAGTTATGGGTTGACTCCCCCTACCTTTCTTTTTGGCTGCTCTATAATGGTTTCTAAAAATAGTTTTTATGTCCTCATAGGATAGTTGGTAAATGTCTCCCCCAGCCAATAGATGGAGGCTATTGAAAAGTTCTTCTTGGATTCCCCTAAGTAAGACCAACTTCAAAGACTCAAGGTCAAGTGTACACCTGGCCCTTTTGTAATTGAGCTGGAACCTCTCTTCGCAGTCTTCTAGGGACTCATCACTTCCCATGGTCATTGGGAAGACTTCTTCTTTAGTATATTTTAACCTAAAATAGTCTCGATACTTGTTGTTAAAGACTTGTTGCATCTAATCCCAAGTTATGATTCTATTGCCAGGTAATCCCATGAACCAGCGCAATGCTACGTCCTTGAGCATAGAAGGGAACAATTTCAAATTTTGCTCATCTTCTGCATAGCCATAAGTTCGATAGATGACAACAAAATTAAACAAGAAGGTGTCAAGATCTTCTATAGTCAAGCCATGGAAGTAAGGTAGGGTTGAAGGGCTTATATTTTTCATTTTGGTGTCCCCATTGGTCTCCCGAATGGGAAAGCTACCCTCTATTTTTTCTCCATTCCCCCTAGCATTTTTGTTTTCATCCATTGGCTCCAAAGGAATGTTTTCTTCTTCTTCTTCCCCTATAGGTTCTTCAAATATCTCTGGGTATTCACCTAAGGGTTCTTCTTGATCACAACCATCGAAGAACAGAGAAGGTTGGCTATGTGAAGCAGTGGGGGTGTTGGCCAGAAATTTTCCTGAGTTATCTCTATTCCTATGAAGCATGAAAGGAAATATTTTTGGTTGGTTTTTGTCTCTTTTTCCCCACACTGATAGTACCAGCAGAAAATGAGATTGTGATTGAACAAAACAAATTGAAACTAGCTGAAATGAACTTGCTGAATATAAATTTGCAGAATTGAAAACGAAAGCAAGGAAATGCAAAACTGAAAGAAAGGAAATGACTAGTCTGCTATTTCCGAAATGGAATTTCTAGAATTGGAAGGGAAAGCAAGGAAATGTAGAACTGAAAGAAAATAAATGACTAGTCTAATTTATCTTAAATGGAATTTGTAGAATTGGAAGGGAAAGCAAGGAAATGCAGAACTAAAAGAAAAGAAATGACTAGTCTACTTTTTCTGAAATAAACTATTAGCAGAATGTTGCAAGAAGAAATAGAAGAAATTAGTAATCACTAAATACTCTGACACTTCCCTAGCAACGTTGCCAAAAAGTGGTGAACGCCAGTATTGCAACCAGAATGCTGCAACTCCTTGGCTGCCAACTTTACTTTTATCAACCCGGTAGCTCGTAACAAACTTGGAAGCATCGGTGCTATATGCACAACTACTAGTTCTCACTGCAGGATGTTACTTGGTCGTTCGACACAAGATCACTAGAAGCTCAATCCAACTTCTATATATCTAAGAAGAATCTCTATGTGTGATGAAATAAAGAAATATTACTCTACAGAAGATATTCTAATTGCAGAAAGGAAAAAGACTGTAATGTAAAGCAAGAACTAGTAAACCCTAATTAACAAGCTAATTCTACTTTTGCCAAAAACACTATGAAAACCATGAAACAAATGCCATTACATACTCAAGAGAGTAAACAACATCTAGCCATGATATTTCTGGAATTAAATAAGAAAACAACATATTTTTGGATTTTATATGTGTTTTTATGTGAATTTGACATGCATCTAATTTATTGTGTGTGAGTGTGGTAGCGAACAGGTGGTGTTGGAGGGTGGCTTTGGAGCTTGGGAGGATGGAATATGGTGTGGATGGGTCCTATGAGGTCTTAGGTGGCCTTCTAGAGACTTTTCCCACACTCAGCCTTCAAAAGGGAGGCAACAGGAAAAACTACAGGAGGACACAGGGAATCTATAGGAGAAAATAGGGAAACTACACGAGGCGTACAAGAGGAGGCCGAGAGCGATTTCCACTGTTTTGAGGGTGTGAGAGTGGGTGGAAAAGGTGGATGAAGGTTGCAATGAGGTTTTAGGGAGCCTAAGGTCTATCATGAATCCCCAAGAGAGAGAACGATGGTTGGGTTTGCTCAAGGAGAGAGGAAGAAATTCTATGAAAAAAATGAACGAAACTAGGGCAGTATTGAGGTGAGGTTTAAGAGACCTGTAGAGCATGGATCAGATGGAGTATGTGATTGTTGATAAATTGGCCTACTACTGGAAGAGATCTGCTACAAAGGAACTGATAGTCAACCAAGAAAATCAAGTAACAAATGAAATGAGTGCATTTAGGAAAAATAGAGTTTTGCATTAAAATGGTCTAAACTATGATCTATGAAAGGAAATGTTGAGAAATGTTGTAGGAAAGGAAAGCATGAAAGAGGAATATTGGAAATTAGGAAATGAACATGATAAAGGAGATCTGAAGCAAAGAAAAACTAGACTATTAACCTACTAAAGAGCTGCAAACACTAGAAGTCCTATGAATGAGGAAAATCTATGTTTTTGGGGCAGCAAGAGAGTCTTTGCCTCAAATCATGGTCCCAGAGGGAGGAAGAGTGGCCAAGGCAATATTTCTAGCCTTTTGAATCTTTTATAATCACTTCATAACCTGCTACAGAAAGCACAAACGGATGCAAACTACTAAATCATCAAAAGCAACCTATTCTTAACCATAAAAGAAATACATCTAACAACAAATTAATCTACAAACTGAAGTAAAGCATACAAATAAAAGTAAAGAGAAGCTTGGGTGCTTGGATTGGGCCCTAACCCAAGAGCTTCAGCCCTCTGAGGTAACTCAATGCTAACTCAGAAAGGATTCCATCTTCATTATAAAAAATAGCAAGGTTACATAAAATTATCACAAAATAGTAAGCTTGAAATTTGAGCAGAGTTTAGATAAGCAAAAGAAAACTGACCCTAGTGAGGCCCTAAGCCTTTCTACTTATACATTTGAATCTACCAATAGCTTCCTTAAAATCAGGGAGGTTTGGCTCCCAAAACTTGAGATAACTATCAGTCATCCTCTGCTTGCTCAGATCCCTTCTAGTGCATGATTCGGTTGCTTGTACACCAAGCCTAATGAAGGGGAATTCGAAGTGAGGAGTAATAAATGAGGGTGATTCCCTCTTATAAGTCCTCTCCACTGTCTACTTTGAGTTATTGCTGCCATTTTACCACTAGATCCTTGACTTTGACCTTGAAATCCATCAATAATCTGCATTAAATACATGCTAGACCACATGGCATCATAACTAACTCAACTCACTCTATTAGCATAAATATAATCAGAAAATCATACAATAAGCTAAGAGAATGGTTGATTTGACTGGGTGAGGAGGTAAAATGAGCCCATATAATTACCCATTTATGAGGCCCATCACCATGGTGAGCCAATTGTTGGGAATTCCTTTCCTTTACTTTGTTATTGGAGTCCATGAGTGATTGCAATAGAAAATAGGGTATGCTGAGTCTTTGGTGAGCTGGTGTTTCTACCCCAAATAATAATTCTTCCAGCATTCTAAAATGGTATCCATAAACAACATTGTATCTACTCTCACATGAGATATACTTGATGAGCACCTTGCTTGTGAGGCTTGAGGAGCAAATCAGAGGTTTAACAAAAGAATTTTAAAATTCAGGAGAAAATAGAGTTTCTTGTGTATGTAATCGACTAGCTTTTTAGAGGAAAATGGCCACCTCTTTAATTACAAACCAACTATGAGTGAGTGAGTAGGATACTTACCTGTTGCCTTAATGCCACGCTGCAGTTGTCAAATATCAGAGGTGCTGCTAATGTTCATTCTTCTTCCTCGTGTGTTGTCTACTGATGGTGCCTGTGACTGAAGATCAAATGTTGCTACTGTTATTGGTATCTGTGACTAAAGATCAGATGATGCTCCTACTGTTGTGGAGCTCTTGGATTTGATGCTGCTACTGCTATGGATCTCTTGGATTTGATGTTGGTGCTGCTATGGAGGTCCTAGATTACCACTTGGCAATGTTTGGTGTCTCCCTTAGAATTTTTTGATCATGTTGTTGGCTGGTGTTGTGAGGATGTTGTAATGAATGGACAGAGGGAGTAGGAGTGCATGTCGATGCAGGGATGATGGTAATGGTTGAGGTGATTCTTATAGAAATCACAATCTTCACCTGAGTTGAAGCAATGACATGAAAAATAATGGAATTTATGGAGGGATGCATGGTAAGGAGTGGAGGAGATGAACATATGTGAGGCAAGGCCCCCTTTGGATCTTCTTTTTGTTCCTTACTTGTATTTTTCACCCACCTGCAAATAACAATTATGTTTTCTTCCTTTTTTTTTCTTTTTCTTTTTCAACCCATTGACCGCCTCATGGAGGTTTTCAATCAATGAGCCAATCTAAGGTGCCTAAAATGCATTTTTCACCTTATATTTTTATTATTATTATCTTCTACCCTACCCTACTTGAAAAACAAAATCACTTTTAAGTATAAGAATACTTCTAATGGAACCAGATGCACATCAAGATGACATACAAGATGATGTGGGAGCTTAAAATGTATGCTTTTCCATGTACCTGGATTTCAGAGACCAAATGATTTGACTTTGAAAGAATCAAGCATACTTGAGGAAGAGAGTGATGTTGCCACTTAGTGACTGTCTAGAACCATACTTCAATGTAGTTGTGATATCCTTGGTTCGTTTGCTGATTTGGATCATCTTGGATGTCTTCTTCTTTCATGACATTCAAATCTTCCTCTTTTTGCTGAGTGTTCTCTCGAACATATGGAGGAATTTATGGTAACCATGAGGGAGATTTCTCCATTTCTGATTTTGCTATCGGCTCTTCATCAACTGCATCCCATGGTTTTTTTATATTCTTTTTGGAATCTTCTTTTTCTATATGTTGTTTTTTAATGATATCAAGAGAATCTCTCTTTTGCAATACTCTTCTTGAGCTATGGTGTATACCATTGATCTCAAGAGGATATGTTTGGAAGTGTTGTATCTCAACATTGTAAGTGGGCTAAGCTACTTCAATGTGTGGGTTTGAAAATGGTTGTATGGGTAGTTGAGTGAGAGTGTACAGTTGAGATGGATGTGGATGGGGTTGTGGTTGTGGTGGAGGTAAATGGTAAGGATAACATGGAGTTTGGTATGGAGGATATTGAGGAAAATACTGAGGATATTGAGGATATTTTGGATGGATCCCATAAGTTCCTTGCCAACCTTGTTGCCAATATTGGTTTTGGGGTTGTGATGGCCAATGTTGCCAAGGAAAAGGTGTGTCCCAAATACTTGTAGGTGGATGTGCATAAGCTTGAAATTCTGCATTAGTATCTTGCATCATATCAAGATGAATAAGCTACCATGGTCCTCTTACAGCTACATAACATTGCTGAGTTGGTAATGTTGAAAAGTGTGCAACAAGAAATGCTTGTTGAGAATGCAACAAGATGATGGAGCTTAGTGAAAAGAGTCGCCTTCACTAAGTGGGCCCGCAGGCTATTTTTTGGCGCAAGTCTATTTTTAGACTATGTCTATTTTTAGACATATGGATCATGTCTATGGATTGCAGGTTGTTGTTTATGGATGATTGATCAAGTTGGAAAATAGATGGACTTCTATTTTTGATGAAAGTGTGAGTGATCACAGTGTGAGTGATCAAGTCTATTTTTAGACTGGCTGTCAAAAATAGAAAAGTTAAATATTATTATCTCACAATAATATTTGGACTATAAACTTAATCTTATTCTCTTGGAGCACTTCAGTTTGAGCTACAGAGGTGGCACATGCAGCTTTCAGAAGGAAATACGCTTTTCTTATGAGTCAGTTGAGTTGTTCCATGCATGACTTCAGTTAGAACTCAATCAGTTGAGTTTGGTGGAGTTGTGTTTAGTTTCGCTTTATTAAACTGGTTGTATTTAGTCTAGCTAACAAATAGACTAGAGATGAGTTGGGCGAATTAGTTATTAATTAATTCACAAGTTATTAAATCATAATACAACTAATGAATACATCAGTTAACTCAGTTGCATGTCAGTGCATGTTCAGTTCAACAGGGACATGTGGTAGAGAATCATATTTCTATTAGTTGTGACTATAGTTGTGCACCAGATCTTGCACAATCAAGGGATTGAGTATGCCAATGAGTTTTCCCACGTATTTGCCCACATTTTAGCTTATTCTCACATCCAAAAAGCGTGAGTGACTATTTTGCAGATGAAAAACGAGTTTGGTGAGCCATTCTCATCAGTTCTTGAGCAGGTATTGAGCAGTGGAGGCAGGCAAGCAGTGGAAGAGATTTGGAGATAAGATCTGAGCTGTATTGTGTGTAACAGAGGTGGAGATACTTGTGAGAAGTATTATGCTGTGTAATGTTACATGACTCAATCATTAATATACAGATAGTTGGGGTTTTTAGCGAGATGCTTTCCCCGGGATACATACTGTGTTAATGTGTGAATGCTCTTGATGTTTTATTGTTATTGATGCTGCTATATTGATGATCAACGTAGAGGAGCTTATGTATTGTGGATGTTTTCCGCAATAGTACATGATCAGGATAATCTCCATTGAATATGTGTTAAATTATTCAAAATTTCTACATGGTATCAGAGCTGTTGATCATCAGATCTACTATTGAGGAAGTGTTTACATTCTATTTCTCTAGGCAGAGCCTGTAATTGCGCCAAGTAGTCTCTGGATTCATCCTTCCTTTGGAAGGTGAAATATCCGGTAAAAGCCCATACAGTCAATCTCTGTACGAGAAATATTGTGTTCTCACGAATCTTAGATCTAAGGCGGTTGAGTTGGTTGCTGGTGGAATTCGAATTTACAGCAGTGTTTTCTTGGTGACAACGCAGCAATGTCTTTCAACGGATTGTGATTGGAGTATGCTGTTGAGGGCAGCTCAAACTATATTGCATGGAAGGACAGGATGGAGGCAGTATTGGATGATAACGGGCTGAAGGAGTTCATAGATACAGATATCCCAAAGCCTACTAATGCTACTCAAGCTGATGCTTGGCAAAAGAAGATTGAAAAATGTCGACGGATTCTGTTGGAGGGCGTGAAGGATCACATTGTGTCCAGCCTCCATGGAAAGGCTACTCCATATTTAATGTGGAAATCACTAACAGAATTATTCCAAAGCAAGAGCGATCAGAGGAAGCTGGCGCTCAAAGATAAACTCAAAAAC
>APFE030212436.1:2342-18156 GCA_000404065.3 Pinus taeda | reverse complement strand
AAGCTGCAACTTTTGGTGGTGGAATGAAGTCAATCTGATGAACGGTTTGCAAGATATCGACTGCCCTAGTTTGAAGCCAGAAACTGCTGAAACTGAAGCTGCAACTACAGAAGTAAAGATTGACTTGCGAGGCCTAGAATATCTCCTCATCTGAACTACGTTGTAGGCTCATCTGAACCTCCTCTAAAAGCCGCAACTTTTGGTGGTGGAATGAAGTCAATCCGATGAACGGTTTGTGAGATATCGTCTGCCCTAGTTTGAAGATGAAGCCGCTAATGTTGATGCTACTGATATAGGGTTTGCTACTGCTGATATGAATCAGATTTATTGTACTATTTCTCTCTGCTGAATTATTGAATATAAAAGAATATTTGATCAAAGGGTTTCCCCACACATTGTGGGGTTTGTCCCTGGCTAGCCGCCACATCTTGTGTCTCTTGTCTTGGCTTGTTTTCTGTCGATCGTTTAATGTTCTATCTGCACTTTACTTTATGTACATGTGATTGCTAATATGTGGAATATAATAAGAAAAAGAAGTAAATTGTTATAAGCATAGAACATACAATAACTTAACATTGATACATGGAGATTGTTAGTGTGTGTTGTCCTTGATATTTGATGAATGAACTGATTGATAAATGTATAAACAGGATGTGACAGAATGCATGCCACTTCTGTTTACAAATGTGACAAAATGTAGGGCAGTTCAGAGAAATTAGTTCAGAAGTGATGTATGATGGCAAATCACATTATAATAGGTCAATTTAGAGGTAAACAAGATGTTGGAACAAAGGACTATATATCAAAATCAAGAAGCTAAAAAAAAATGGTGTTTTCATGCATGTTAAGTTGTATATGTGGGTTCACTGTACAAAAAGAGCATGTACACGTGGGTTCACTGTATAAAAAGAGTGTATACGTATGCACACACTTTCACAAGAGGACAAGCACATATGGGATGAAAAGTTAAGAAAATTAAGGTGAGAGAATACCAAGGGTCAATACCATGGTATTAGCTCACAATATTGAGCGGACTAACAACTATTTCATCCCGTCTAAGAATACCACAGGTTCTAAGTGTTCTTTTGGTCCGAGGTATTGAGAAAGGATAAAACTATATAAGGAGGAGAAGATCAAAGGGATAAGTTCACAAGTAATGAATATATTATGAAGTGTTTGATCAAAAGCAATTATGCATGTTATGGGTTTCTGATGCTTTGCTTGATCTGGACTAAGTATGCACCTGAGTGTCTGATGATGGGTGAGATCTAATGATGGATTAGGATCATAATGACTTATCATTATGAGATCTGATAATGGATAGGCTAGATCTGAGCGCTAACAAACGTTTTGTGCTTTAAATGCTATGATATGGGTATATCTGAAGACTGGAATAGCTACAAAGTCATAAGTTTTTATTTGCAGATTTGTACGCTAGTTCACCTTGGTGAAGGCGTGTATACACGCTGGTTTGGCACTTCCAAGTAGAGTATGCAAAAGAAAAGAGTGTTGTTGAGAGATGACTTATCTATCTGATCAATGTTTTTATTTTACTGATGTCTGTCATTGACGTATTCTTATATCTGAAAGCAGAACTGAATGCATAAGGAGATTGAGTCTGATTGACTAATTAATTAAATGATAAGGGTGATCTTTGCTATTGTCTATTTAGATATATGTAATTTGACAATAGATATTCAGATTGTTACTGGTTGGTACCATTTTGATTAAGAGGTTTTTATGATTCAGTAGTTTTGGAGGTATATGTAGGTTTTGTTAAAGGATTCATTGAAGTAACATATACATTCTGACACATGATTTTTGAGGTTACAGTTGGTTTTGGTTGTTGATGTAGTGTTTTGGGTTCCGATCTGTGTATTAGTTATAGTGATCTATCTGTTCCAGTTGATTGGTTGAAATTTGATTAAGTTTTTAATGAATGGTTAATTCAGATGTGTCAGAGGTTCAATGATTATTTAATTCATTGCGTTAGAAGTTCAAGTGATTGATTGATTTAGTTATGGTTGATTCAGAGATTGATGATTGGGTTTCAGCTATATCAGTGTTTGATGATTGGGTTTCAATTATATCAGAGTTTGATGATTGGGTTTCAGTGATTGGTTGATGCAGATGTATTTGCTGGATGTATTGCAGTGATGATTGATTTCGAGCTTCAATGTTACTGATGGGTCCACTGTGAAAATTTGATGAAACGAGGCCTTCCTAGTGTGTTGTTGTGTACTAGGAGTATCCAGTCTAAAAATTTATGAAACATGGTCCTTGGAGGATATTGAGGGTTGAAGCCTTCAATGAGGAAGTTGAAGCTTCTCACCAGTAGTGGTTGGTGATTAGATTAGGGGGTTGGAGCTCCCTTCTAGTAGCAGCTAGAAAAAAAGTGAAGATGTTAGGTCGGTGCCTACGTACTTGTAAACATATCAGCTAGTACAAGAGTTAGGGGGTTGTAGCTCCCTTCCAGTGGAAGATGAAGAACAAGAGAAGGTTGTAGCCTGATGCAGGTGGGTGTCTATGTATTGGTATGAGTCTCCACCAGTTCAAGATTGTAAATATCTTATTCTTTATATTAAAAAGAAGACAAAGACAACAACAACAGGTGGTTTTTCTCCCACATTGGGTTTCCACCTTAAATCTTGGTGTTCATCTGTGTTGCTTATGTGTGTTGGTTTATTTTGTTATTATTGCACATGGTTACTATTTAATTTTTAATAAAGTACCGATGCACTAATTAAAGATCAACATATGATGAATTAACTGAATCATAAGTTCACTGGATATATGTTGGTTTCCTTAAGAACAGTTGTGTGCACATATGAGTTCCTTTCACTGATGTAGCATATATAAATATGAATATGAAATATAAAAATTTATCGATTTGTAAACATTGATTCACCGTCCCTCTTAGTATTATTTCCAACAATTGATATTAAAGCATGTCGTTTGGCAGAATCTTGATTGCTTGAAGGAGATACATAGTAACAATGGGAAAGAAGCAAAACAAGAAAGCACCTCAAAAGAAGAAGACATCTCAAAGGAACTGTGAGAGTGGGAGAGACAATTGGATATTATGTGGAAGCAAATCTTCAGATTTAGAATCACCTTAGAATGAAGATGAACAAGAAAAAGAATTATCAGATATGAATTTGTTGTCCTCTGGTGATACATTTCTCTATTCATTTGAAGATAATGAAAGTGACAGTGAAACAACTGAATTTTCTCTTTTGGGTGAAAGAGAAAGAAATCAAATAGAGGTAGAATTTAAAAAGTTCACAGACAGAATTAGAGATAAAAAATATCTAATTGATAAAAGGGAATGTGCCTACAAATAAGAAGTTACCAGGTTAAAATCTCAGTTGGAAGAAGGAAACAAAATAAAGAAGCAATACAAAGAAAAGGAAGGTCAAAGTCAAAGGTTGCAGGATGAAGTGACATCATTGAGAAATGAAGTGAATGAAAAGGACACAACAACCAAGGAACTTATAGAAAGAAACAGTTACTGTAAAGTTCTTGAAGCTGTGGTCATTTCTCTAAAAGAATATCAAAAAAATACAAATAATAAGAATGAATAACTACTTCAAGCATTTGAAGAACAAGAAAATGAAGTTCTCGAATTAAGGCAACAAGTGGAAGAAGGAATAAATGTTGAAGAAATCATGAAGAAGCAATATCTTGAAAAGGAAGAGCAATATCAGGTTGAGGTAAATATCCTAAAAGGTGAATTAGATGAAAAGGATAAACTTTTGCGATTTTAAGATAGTACTAAGATTTTGGATGGTATTCTTAGTAGTCAAAGGTCTCTTGCCATCAAATCTAGTCTTGGTTTTCATGAAACTGTTAAAGGTGAATCTAGCTCACAAACTAAAGCAATGAACTCTAATGCAAAACGTGAAATGCTCAACAAGGAGATAAGAGGTCAACCCCATCAACAACCAAGGAAAGAAAGTCTTCAAAGAAAAACATTTACTCCTAACCATGGAAGTGTTAATCGATTCTTTCATCTGATGAATAATGTTGAATTTTTTATATGTCATAATTTTGGACATGTTGCAGCAAGATACAAAAGTAGAATGGTTCAAGCTAATAACCATCACACAGAAAGATCATCAACATCTAGGTACTTTAAGGGATATTGTTTTTCTTGCAATATGTTTGGTCACAAAGCCATTGATTGTTTTAGAAGGAATATGAAACATATAATATGTTATGCTTGGAAAATGTTTGGGCATATAGAAAAAGAATGCAGGAGAAAATTTCAGTCAACATACCAAAAGGAGAAAACATCATCACACTCCAAGGTATGGAAGAAGAAGGAACTACCGTCTGAAAAATGTGGCATAGCTCAGTATACTGACAGAACAAACTCATGAGGAATTGAAAGTATGAAATTTCAGTGTTCTAATTCTCATATGTAGTTATCATAAATATAAGTCACGTATATACATGAGTTAGAAATTGCACAGTCACGTATATGTTGGTTTGATGAAGATATAATAGGATAGAATTAGAGAAAAGGGGTCTGATATGGTTCAAACAATTATCAATTATCTTTTCTATCTAGATGATTGATGACTGCAACCTGTGGATGTTACTCATAAGTGATTTTGACCCTCATAAGTTGTTGATGACTTGATGTATAACTAGTTGATGATGATTCCTTGATGATCCTTACTAATATATGAAATTATTAGATCTGATAGTGAATAGTTGGCACAAGTTTAGGGGGAGAATATGCTATGCTTCTAATAATGTATTGTTAGCATTATGTTTAGAAGTCTTCGGTACATAAAGATTATTATCAATGGTGAGGATGCTTATGTTGTTGAAGTTTTCAAATGATACATCATGCTATGATGCAATCATGAATTTCCTATGATGAAATCTCAAATGATACTTATATTGCTTGAGCCACATAGTTGTTATTCAGATCAAATTTATGGATGATTGTGGATGACACTTTTGATGATGCATACAGTACATATGGTATGTTTCTTACATGGTGATCTTCATAAGGACAAAGGAAGAACAAAGATTGAGTACACAACTTCATTATTTGATAAGTCTCATTTCTTTTATGTTGTTGTCATCATGCCTTCAAATATGCATAAACTTCATATAGTGCAGTTATGGTTGAGGAATCATATAGATCCTGGCTCTCACATGGCTAAGGATTGCTGATGTTGGTGGTATCAAAAAAGCTTGACAAATGACTATGAGCTCATGGTTTTCTAGAGACATATTGCTATCTCTTTGATGGATACACATTATGTTGGATACATGGATGATTACTTAAG
The DNA here is from genome assembly GCA_000404065.3 of Pinus taeda. Taxonomy (NCBI): domain Eukaryota; kingdom Viridiplantae; phylum Streptophyta; class Pinopsida; order Pinales; family Pinaceae; genus Pinus; species Pinus taeda. The sequence continues at coordinate 12,850 of APFE030212436.1, read as the reverse complement.
TTGCATATTGATTAATATTGTTGGTTGGCCAAGAGAATGGTGTTATTGCAGGTCCCATGAAGACATAGCTATTTTAATACATGGATATTTGGAGACATGGCTTTCTTAGTCACATAATGATGATGACTTCTTACTTTATGATGATAGATTTGATACTCACATATGTTGATTATCATGGTTGATTCTTATCAGATGTGGGATGTTCCCTAGTGATGATACCTTGTTGATATATTGATGGTTCTTATGGAAATATCATGTAGTTCTTGATGATGATGTTATGATTATAGATTATGACTATGGTGTTTTCACATACATATGATATGATGTGAATGATTTTGTGTTACTTCTTGGAGATATGACATATGCTTAGTTGATTCATGGAAGGTTATGATAAGGCTCTCTCTACTAAGGAAACATAGTAAGTTGATCTTGATGAGATCAAGAGGATGAGTTGATATCTATACGTGGCATACTTTGTCACAGGTTGTTGATATTTACATTTTCATATATTGGGAACTGATGATCACATATACAGGTTGTTGGTCTGGATGTTGCTGACAGATACTTATGGTGTAGATCATATATGGTGTATGATAGTTGCTGATGCCTCTCATTGTCTTGTTTAGATATTTGATCTTTGCTATAAATGTCATGTATATCATTTGATGTAAAGGTCATGTAAAGACATATTATGTAATAATTTTCATATTTCAGTCATGTATAAACAATTGGTATATCCCCACCTAGTTGGGTGGATGAGTCAAATTTGGTGTATCCCCACTTGGTTGGGCGATTGATGCATGTATGAGTCATTGGTGATAGGAAGGCCATACTCACATGGTTGAGTTATAGAGTCATGTTATTCTTTTGAAAATATTTTTGTAGACTCTGCATGTGCTCAAGGGGAGAATGGACGGTATAGTGCATATCAGCATGTATAAATGGGTAGTTTAATCAGAGAATTTAGTATGTCCCTAGGGGGAGCATGATCAATGTTCATATTCAGTTGTAAATATGGAAGTTTTCATTTAGTATTGGTTAGTCATCCCCTTGCCCTTGATGTCAAAGGGAGAGAGTATATTGGTGTTTAGAGAGTTGTGTTTGGAGAGTAGCTTGATGTTTAGAACAACTTGGTGTTATTAACAGGTTGTGGTGACCAAACACCAAATTAGTTGCCATCAAGTCCAAAGGGGGAGACTGTTGGCATTATGATGCATGTGTTGTACTTGATGGCAAACCACTTGTATAATAACAAGTATATGGAAACTATATGAATCTACATGATAGATCAGAGGTGACAAAATGATGGAACAAAGATGAATCTACAGGTTAGAGGTGACATAATGATGGAAGAGAATAATGGTCAAAGGTTTGATATAGGGAGATTATTAGTGTGTGTTGTCCTTGATATTTGATGAATGAACTAATTGATAAAAGTATAAACAGGATGTGATAGAATGCATGGAAGTTGTGTTTACAGATGTGACAAAATGCAGGAAAATTCAAATAAATCAGTTTAGAAGTAATGTATGATGGCGAATCACATTATAATAGGTCAATTCAGAGGTAAACAGGATGTTGGAACAAAGGACTACAGATCAAAATCAATAAGTTGAAGAAAAATTATGTTTTCAGGCATGTTAAGTTGTATACGCGGGTTTACTATACAAAAAGAGCGTATACACATGGGTTCACTGTAAGAAAAGAGCATATATGTATGCACCACTTTCACAAGAGGAAAAGCGTGTATGGTATGAAAAATTAGAGAAGTTAAGGTGAAAGAATACCAAGGGTCAATACCATGGTATTAGCTCACAATATTGATCCAACTAACGACTATTTGATCTCACCTAAGAATACCACAGGTTCTAAGTGTTCTTTTGGTTTGAGGTATTGAGAGAGGCTAAAACTATATAAGGAGGAGAAGATCAAAGGGCTAAGTGCACAAGTAATGAATATCTTATGAAGTATTAGATCAAAGGCAATTATGTGTGCTATGGGTTTCTGATGCTTTGCTTGATCTGGACTAAGTATGCACCTGTGTTTTTGATGATGGATGAGACCTAATGATGGATCAGGATCATAATGACTTATCATTATGAGATCTGATAATGGATAGGTTAGATTTGAGTGCTGACAAATTTTTTGTGCTTTAAATGCTATGATATGGATATATTTGAAGATTGGAATAGCTACGAAGTTATAAGTTTTTAGTTGCAGATTTGTATTCTGCTTTGCCTTGGTGAAGGCATGTATACACTGTTAGATCCCTATAATACCAGTAATGCCCCCATTAATATTGTAGTTGTATCCCTTATTAATATTGTTGTGCCCCTATTGTCCCTATATTGTTATTACTGTGCCCCATAGAATCCCTCTATTGTTATTTTTGTGCCTTTATATTATTATTGTTAGGTCGGCTTGGTTATATTGTGACCCCTTAGACTCCTATATATAGAAAGGATGTTTTTTCATTTGAATCATCTATGAATTGTTCATTTTTGTAATTTAAAGGAGGTTTCCCCCTTGAAGAGGCTTATTTCTAAGGCGTTCATCTATCTTTTCTATCTTTTCGTGAGCTGGTTTCATAACATTTGGTATTAGAGCTTTGGATTCTAGGGTTTCGTTGCTCCAAATAGGTCATCATGGAATTTTCTCTATAAATTTTTTTTGCGATGATTCAGAAGCAAAAAAAAACCTTTTGAGATGAAATCGCACTAAACCTTGGGTCTAAATTTCAAATATTTTTGCACTATATTTACGGAGATATGATCTGAGGAAGTTGGTCTTTTTGCAGACTCCTGAATTACATTGCAAATAGGTGACTTGGGGAAAATCGTCATAACCTTTGCTCTGAGCATCGGATTGAAATTTTGTAAGAAGGTACAGAAAGAGGACGAGCTGTAGTTTCTTTTATACATTTTTCAGAGCCAAAGGTCGAAACCGTGGCACGTGGCACTTCATACAAGTTCACTCTTCTGGAAAGGTCTATAATTAGGTCATCTTGGGAGATTGTGCATAACGCCTCCTTGGAGAATCCAATTTGGATTAGAGTGGTGGCATTGGAAAGAGGACGCAAAGGGCTACTACAGGTCGCCATTTCAGAACTGGATGATCCAAAATTATAGAGATACATCAGATTCAATATCAAGCTCCTAAAAAGTGAAAAAAGGTGTGTAGTTTTGATTTAAATTTTTGCATAAGCTGGGTTTGAAAAATTAGTTTGAAGGAATTCAAAGGGCATAGTAAAGCATTATTATCAGTAATTGATGCCATAAGGGAAAAAATACAAACATCTAGTAAGCAACCTGAAAGCTCTAGCATGACGCATGAAGAAGAGGAAGAAATGCAACATGATATATCAAGATTACGAGACCAAGTGCAACAAGTGTCACTTCCACAAAAGGTAACCGAATCTAAGATGGATGGTTTAAAGAAAGATGTAGAAGCTAAGATGGATGGTTTAAAGAAAGTTGTAGAAGCTAAGATAGATTGTTTAAAGAAAGATGTAGATGCTAAGATGAATGGCATGGACACTAAGATGAATGACATGGATGCTAAGATGAATGGCATGGATGCTAAAATGGATAGCATGGACGATAAGATGGAAGAATTGAAGATAAATTTGAAAAAATTGCTACAGGAAATGGTCACTAATGGTGAACGGGTAGTAAAGGAAACTCATGATGAGAACAAAAGAAATGTTAATCATGATTCCATACACTCTAATGTTGGATCGAAGACCCACCATATTCTAAAAATTGATATGAGGAAGTTTGATGGCAAGGATCCCGCAACATGGATATTACAGATGGAGCAATTTTTCGATCTCAATAATGTGCAAAACACACAAAAGGTGCATATTGCAACTTTATATTTGGAACCAAATCAATTTGTATGGTATCAATGGCTTTGCTCTTGTAAACAAATTATCACTTGGGCAATTTTTGTAGAAGAATTGACAACACATTATGAGGATACAAAAAGCACCACTTTTTTTAGCCAATTGATAAGTCTCAAACAAAAGGGTTCAATAATGGAGCACATTGAGGACTACAAAAATTGAACATAAGGGTAAAAACTATTCTAGAGGAGCATAGGATTGATGTGTTCATAGGGACTTTAAAGGATAATATCCAACATGATGTTTTCCTTTGGGAACCTGATTCATTAGAGAAGGCATTTAGGTTAGCAAGGAAAATGGAAAGCAAAATTATGGTAACCAGGAAGCATACTACTCACAACTATAAATATGGAAGTGTTGTTGCCCATGGCCTTCCACAACCTATAAGTTTAACACCACAACAATTGGAAGAAAAAAGAGCAAAAGGGATTTGTTACAGTTGTCATAGCAAATACACTAAAGGTCATAAGTGTGCTTAGAAGAAATTATTCTACATAGATTATGAAGAGGAAGAAGAAAAGGAGCGAGAAAGGTTAAAAGAAGAGGATATACTCCAAGAACAAAGCCTAGATAAAGAAGAAATGAATTCGACCATATCTTTTAATGCATTGGCTGGAATTACCACTCCTCAAACCATCAAGATAGAAGGGAAAATCAAGAAGAAAAAGGTAATAGTGTTGATTGATTCACGAAGTACCCACAATTTTATTCATTGTAAGATAGCAAAAGAATTGAATTGCTTCCTATATCTAGCACCAGAGTGTCAAGTGACGGTTGCAAATGGAGGAATGATAAATTACTCTAGAAAGTGCATAATATCAAGCTATCCATGGGAGTATATGTATTGAAAATCCCAATGCTTTCCATTCTAATGGGAGGTGTTGATGTTGTACTAGGAGTCTAATGGATACAATCCTTGGGTACAATAGCTTTTAACTTTCAAAAACTTTTAATGAAATTTTATGCGGAAGGAAAGGAAGTTGAATTAAGGGCATTACAGGGAAACCAGGACAGATAATAAGCTCTGACGGTATGACAAAGCTTCTAAAAAAGGAACAACGAGGTGTAATTGCACAATTATGTTCACTATATGTTTCCACATAAAAATCATCTATTTCTCCAAATCTCCAAAAAGTCTTAGACAATCATCCCAAGGTATTTGAGATTCCCAAAGGCTTCCCACCTATTCGTGATCATGATCATGCTATTCATTTGATTCCAGGAAGTGTTCCTCCAAACATCAGGCCGTATAGATATCCCTATGCCCAAAAGAGTGAAATTGAATGTATGGTTGCAAAAATGCTTGAGGCTGGTATAATTCAACCTAGCCAAAGTTCTTTCTTTGCTCTAGTAGTATTGGTGCACAAGAAGGATGGATCATGGTGCATGTGTCCGGATTATAGGGAGCTCAACAAGCTCACTATTAAAGATAAGTTTCCCATTCCTATCATTAATGAGTTATTGAATGAATTGCATGGATCATTTTACTTCACCAAGCCGGATCTTCATTCAGGATATCATTAAATCAAAATGAAGATTGAAGACATTCTAAAAACAACATTAGAACTCATGAGGGTCACTATGAATTTTTGGTCATGCCTTTTGGCCTTACTAATGCACCTTCTACATTTCAAGGTTTGATGAATTCCATTTTCAAACCCTTCCTTAGAAGATTTGTGTTAGTATTTTTTGAGATATACTAATCTACCGCAAGTCTTGGAAGGATCATGTTGAACATGTTGACGGGGTGCTACAACTATTGGAGGAGAAACAATTATATGCAAAAAGATCCAAATGTTTCTTTGGAGTCCAGGAGGTGGAATATTTGGGTCATATTGTATCTCATGAAGGAGTTAAGGTAGACCCTAGCAAAATTAAAGCCATTAAGGAATGGAAAATCCCCACATCCATAAAGCATCTGCGAGGATTTCTCGGGTTGACAGGTATTATCGCAAGTTTGTTAAGAATTATGGGAGAATAGAAGCACCTCTAACAACATTACTGAAGAAAGATTCATTTTCATGGACTCCGGAAGCAACAAAGGCCTTTGAACATCTTAAAGAGGCAATGTGCCAAGCATCGGTCTTAGCTACACCGGACTTCACAAAAACCTTTATTGTGGAATGTGATGCTTCAGGAAATGGAATTGGTGTTGTTCTAATGCAAGATGAAAGACCCATTGCTTTTGAAAGTCGTCCAATCAAGCGAAAGTTTTTAAGCAAAGCTATTTATGAGAAGGAAATGTTGGCAATACTCCATGCACTTAAGAAATGGCGACCCTACCTAATGGGAAGACACTTCAAGGTAAAAACGGATCATGATGGCCTTAAATACTTTTTAGAACAAAGATTATCCTCTGAAGAGCAACAAAAGTGGGTCACAAAGATGTTGGGTTATGACTTTGAAATCATCTACAAAAAAGGGAAGAAAAATGTGTGGCAGATGCACTCTCAAGAAAGGATGAGTATGTGGAAGCATTGTTGTGCGCCATTTCTATTATCCAACCAGATTGGATAAATGAAGCATGGGAGGAATGGAAGAATGACGAAGAAGTGTGGGCACTTATTCGAAAGTTACAACAAGATTCTAGTATGTATGATACATTTAGCTAGCAAAATGATTCATTATGGTACAAAGATCTAAACTAGAGTGAGCATTAAGCTGGAAAAAAATAATTCATGTTCAAGGAATCAAGCATAAAAATGATCATAAATAAGAATAAAAACAATGAAAATCTACTAGATGTACTTCACTTTGTATTTTAGTTGTGATTATTCACTTTGCGAGAGATAGAGAGAGAGAGAGAGAGAGAGGACTTGGACCTTTGCATAATGAGCATTAAAGTGGAGTGATATATATAATTAAAATAATTAAAACAAAAGAGAATCAGAAATCAATTGTAAATTAACTAGAATCTATTACCTTTGTGTGTTTTGTATGTACTTATCGATTTGCCCCATTAATATGATTATTGCTTGAGCATGATGAGTGGTGTGATATGATTTTAACGAACAACATGTTGGTAGGAATCATGGGTGTTGTATCAGCTCAGGAGCTCAAGCCCAGAAAGAATGGAGGATGCACACTAAGAAGATGTCTGCGATGACAATACTTGGCATGAGGTGGAGAAAAAAGGATGGGTGTGGAAATGTCGCATGAGTGAGCTGGATAATCTTGAGAGTAGGATCCCAAATGGAGAAAGAAGGACATGCCTTAAAAGTTTTAGGGAAGGATAATCGGGATTAGGTGGAAAGTGGCACTTACATGCCAATGCATGATGGAGAGCTACATTGACTCTTTCAAAAGAGCGAGCTAAGGTAACCTCTAGGGAAAGGAGAGTCAAGATCACGTGGAGTAGAGATGCCAATGTAAATATCACAAAAGGTAAATGAAAGCTATGTGAATGACAAGGGACCCACACATGCCATAGTGTATGCTTATGTCACCCCAAAAGGTAATTCTCGAGAGGATGAGAAGGAGAAGTTTATCAAATCTTCATGGAAGAAACTATTGAGAAACATCATAGAATAAATTAAGGGCACACTGAAGAGAGTAAAGTGAAGAAAACATGAGTCATCTATATCATCCTGAAAGGATGAAATGAAAGGGATGCACACTGAGAGTTCTGGGATGATGAGCTTCAAGGTGACATGGAAAAAGAGAACCTTGAAGCCTAATGAGATAAATGTGAGTTTGGCCTTCAAGCAAGCATGGGTTGTTTACATCATCTCAAAAAATAAAGCCAAAAAAAATAAATGATGCACTCTAAGGGATAGTCAAAATGACATGGTTTGGGCTCACATGCAAGGTGAGAAATGAATGTCAAATTAAAACACCATTAGTTTCAATGAATAAGGGTCCATGCATATGTGGCATGCAAATTGGATGGTTGTGCAGACACTGAGTTGTCCCAGGGTAAATATAAAAAGCACAACTAAAAGGAAAAGCATAGGATGAGCACTATGTTAAAGAGGTTTTAACTCGGCACAAATTCAAAAATCATAGGAACATGGAAGTGAACAAGGATCATTTTTTTCCAACTAATAGATGCTCATGCAATAGACAATGACTTCATCTCTGTCAAGGGATGCTTAGAGGTTTAGCTACATCAAAATAAAAAAATAAAGCAAGATTATGATTGATATTATAAATTTGCAAAATAAAGGAGGTACAAAGCAAAGTAGTTATACAGAGCACAAAAATTAAAAATTTTGATGAGAAAACAAATACTTCCATGGAAATGTTTTTGACTTGGAAAAGGCTATCTTCTTACTTTATTCTTCTACTTTAATGCACCGTGAAGATTGCTTATCTTGAGATTTTTATATACAACAGGTTTATCCTAGCGCTAATTTAATTTGCTAGTAAAATCGAGTCAATGAAGACCTGTAAAAAGAAGCACAACAAAAATAAGAAACAAAATGTGACTAAAAGAGAAAATAAGTGCTGAAATGAAAAAAAATAATAATAGATGATGATGAACATATATATGCATACCTAGAAGAGTTTGATTGCAAATTTACTTTATAAATCTTAACATTCTCCCATGCCTTTTCCTCAAAATTTGGATATGTTCAAAATAATCTATTTATTCAATTTAAATTAAATGTTAAGCAATGAGCCACCAATTTGCATTCACTTTTTTGTTGTGAAACAAGGATGATAAAAGCCACCATTTATAAATGCATTGCGAGGACTATGAAGTTTGTCCTGCTAATGAGATATTATTCAATAAATGCTTGCACGTTAGAACATTGACATTTTCAAAAGTTTCCAGTGGTAGTGATTCTTTCGAACTTCACCATTCATGATTTTCTTTGCAAATAACAGTTTCAACAATGTGGCAAAGCATGATAATCTACCGCACCACAAGCATATATATCGGTCCACAAGCACAATATTAAGCATGACATACTCCTTTGAACACTCTTTACTAGGAAATGGAGTTGATACCAAGAAAACATTTGATGCTCACTACCTACTTTTTAAAATCTGCAATATTAAAAGAAAAATAAAAGAAAAACAATCTAACTAAACTACTTCCACTCTTAATCTAGAGGGAAGAATAAAACTCAAGTAAAATCATATTTCCAATGGAGTAATTCCCTTAGTTAATTTTGCACAAATGAAAATATCAAAATTTGGTAACATGAATAAAATTACTGTTAAATTAATAAAAGAAAATTTCAGCCTAATATGTACATTAATTTCTAATAAATTTATATAAATAAATTTATTTACGAAATTCCTCCCTTGAAAGGAATTCTCCAACCATGTTTCGAATGGATTATAAAAGTTTGGATGAATTTTTGTTAATGATGGGAAGAGGTTCAGAGGAGAGGATAACAAGCTAGATTGTAATAATACACGTTGGACACAGTAGCTTGCATAAAAAGGTTAGTCTTATGTACATGCAACAAACTATTAACATCTTTATGTTAAATTGAATTTTCAAAGCAATTTTCAAATGGATCTTGGAAATCAAAACGAAAATTTAATGAATCCTTCAGAAGATCTTTTGTTGGCTTAAATAGATGGTCACATTGTATCGATGCACTCTTAAGTAATGATTCATGTGGAAAATGCACTCTAGAAGAAAGAGTAAGATGATAAGACATGAACATCAAATAAAATTGAAATATTAACAACTCTTTGTAGAAATTTTGAATAATATGACACTTATTCACAGAGATTATCCTGATTATACACTATTTGCGGAATCATGCATAATACATAACCTCCTCTACATTGATCATCAATTTTGCAGTATAAAGAAATAATCGCATGCGCACATTGAAGCATCAATCACACATATCAACACAATATATCACGAGGAAAGCATACAGCTGAAAACCCCCAACTATCTGTATATTATATTGATTGAGAACATGTAACAATACATAGTACAATACTCCTCACAAGTACTCAGTACCATCTCCAGCTGTTACACACAAACTAGCTCAGATCTGAATTAATCACAGGCTCAAATCTCCTCCGCTGCTTGCCTGCCTCCACTGCGCAATCCTACATGAGAATACTGATGAATGAATGATCCAAATTGATATTTCCCTTGGATATACCATGCAATCCTCATTAGCAATACTTAATCCATTGATTGTTCAAATCACATGCACAACTACAGTCACAAATGACAGCTGTCTTGCCCTTTCACTCATCTCTAACACTTGTCTCCACTGAATTGTCCATGCACTGAGTTAACGGATGTATTCGTTAGTTGATTCATGAGTTAATAATTAGTGAATTAATTAATAACTAATTCGCATCACTCATCACTAGTGTATTTGTTAGTTAGACTAAATACAACTAGTTCAACTAAGTCACACTGAACACAACTCCATCATCTCCTCAATCAACTCCACCAAACTCAATCACTTGAGTTCTAACTAAAGTCCATCATGCAATAGCTCAACTAAACCATAAGAAAAGCGTATTTCCTTCTGGAAGTTGCATGTGCCACATCCGTAGCTCGAACCGAAGTGCTGCAAGAGGATAAGATAATGTTTATAGTCCAAATATTATTAAGAGCTAATAATATTCGACTGTTCTATTTTTAGCCTGGAAGTCTAAAAATAGACTCCGCCCA